>SJYC01116401.1:0-21828 GCA_006408675.1 Madoqua kirkii
TGAGCTGGATGAAGTACAAACTGGAATCAAGATTGCCGGAAGAAATATCAAATAAGCTCAGATATGCAGAAGACACCACCCTTATGGCAGAAAGTGAAGAGGAACTAAAAAGCCTCTTCATGAAAGTGAAAGAGGAGAGTGAAAAAGTTGGTTTAAAGCTCAACATTCAGAAAACTAAGATCATGGCATCTGGTCCCATCACTTCATGGGAAATAGATGGGGAAACAGTGTCAGACTTTATTTTGGGGGGCTCCAAAATCACTGCAGATGGTGACTGCAGCCATGAAATTAAAAGACGCTTACTCCTTGAAAGGAAAGTTATGACCAACCTAGATAGCATATTCAAAAGAAGAGACATTACTTTGCCAACAAAGGTCCATCTAGTCAAGGCTATGGTTTATCCAGTGGTCATGTATGGATGTGAGAGTTGGACTGTGAAGAAGGCTGAGTGCCAAAGAATTGATGCTTTTGAACTGTGGTGTTGGAGAAGACTCTTGAGAGTCCCTTGAACTGCAAGGAGATCCAACCAGTCCATTCTGAAGGAGATCAGTCCTGGGTGTTCTTTGGAGGGAATGATGCTGAAGCTGAAACTCCAGTACTCTGGCCACCTCATGCGGAGAGTTGACTCATTGGAATAGACTCTGATGCTGGGAGGGATTGGGGGCAGGAGGAGAAGGGGACGACCGAGGATGAGATGGCTGGATGGCATCACTGACTC
The DNA here is from genome assembly GCA_006408675.1 of Madoqua kirkii. Lineage (NCBI taxonomy): Eukaryota > Metazoa > Chordata > Mammalia > Artiodactyla > Bovidae > Madoqua > Madoqua kirkii. The sequence goes on from SJYC01116401.1 coordinate 719, forward strand.
GATGGACGTGAGTCTGAGTGAACTCTGGGAGATGGTGATGGACAGGGAGGCCTGGCGTGCTGCGCTTCATGGGGTCGAAGAGTTGGACACGACTGAGCGGCTGAACTGAAGTGGACTGATAGTTGACTTGTTTCCCTCGTGGCCCAGAGGTAAAGAATCCATCTGCAATGCAGGAGACTCGGGTTCAATCCCTGGGTATGGAAGATCCCCTGTCGGAGGAAATAGCAACCCTGTCCAGTATTCTTGCCTGGGAAACCTCATGGACAGAGGAGCCTGGTGGGCTATAGTCCATGGAGTCACAAAGAGTTGGACACGACTTAGAGACTAAACCGGCACCACCATAGTTGATTACAGTATTGTATTCGTTTCAGGTGTACAGCAAAGTGAATCAGTTACACATACACACACATCCCTTCTTTTTCAGATTCTTTTCCAATACAGGTTTTTACAGAAAACTGAGTCGCACTCCCTGGGCTGCCCAGCAGGCCTTGTTGTCTGGTGTTTTGTGTACAACAGTGTGTGTACGTTAATCCCCAAGTTCTAACTTATCCCCTGCCCCACCTTTTTCCCTTTGGTAACCAAAATTAGTTTTCGAAGTCTGTTTCTGTTTGGTGAATAAGATTTCGATTCGTATCACCTTTTTAGATTCCACATTTTAGTGATATCATTTGCCGTCTGACAGCGGGGATGATGCTAACCGGAGGCAATGTCACCCCTCTGGGGAGCATAGCAGATGAGGAAAGAAGTATCATTTTGTATAACTACATTCCAAAATTATTCGACTGGTTATTTTTCACTGATTCAAGTGACTTCGATGGGAAGAGCCATATTATTTCTATCCACATGTTAGAGAAAGCTTGAGACCTGGCATGTCCTGTCAGCCGTGTCATGCCAAGCACTCCTGAGCCTGGTACATGGCAGATGCCCCAGAAAGCCCTGGGGCTGCAGGCTTCTTCCAACCTCCCCGAGGGCTCTGAGAAACCTGCACTCCTCAGGGCCTCAGGGAATTCGAATTTGAATATCACAGCTACTTTCCGCTTCTGCACCCACAGGCTGGAAAGTTCTGAGAATATCAGGAGAGGAGACCCAGGTTTTGAATAAATGCTGGTGAATGTGGTACAGTTTTAATATAAGTTGCCTGCATGCTAAGTCATTTCAGTCGTGTCTGACTCTTTGAGACCCCACGGGCTGTAGCCCACCTCTCCTCTGTCCATGGGATTCTCCAGGCAAGGATACTGGAGTGGGTTGTGTGCCCTCCTCCAGGGGATCTGCCCCACCCGGGATCAGACGCACACTTCCTGTGCCTCCTGCACTGGCAAGCGAATTCCTTACCACCGAGCCACCTGGGAAGCCCAGTTTTTCCTGCTTATCCATGTGGATTATCAGTAATCTCCTTAGCCTTCTGGTGCATGATCTGTGCGCACAGCATTTCTGAAACAGCCCATTAAGTCTGGCGTGGAATACGCTTCACCAAGTCTCACGGTCCGTGGAGAACTGAGTCATCACTGGCCCGGTGAAGTGGTGCTTGGGGCTCTGGGATCACCCACCCACCCCTTCATTTACATCTTCTTCATCCACATCTGCATCTGAGATGCTTGTTAAGTAGGAAGAAAACCCCTCCCCTGACTTCTCAAGTAAGAAACAGATTTGTATTTGTACACAAATACAAAATACGTGTATGTACGTATTTATCTTTGCAAGGAGCATTTTACCCTTCATACCTCAGAGGGACTGTCTTTTTAACTGAGGAGAGGACTCCATTTCCTTTTAACCATGGGTCAATGTTTTGCCTCACGCTTTTTAGGTTCTTTTTTAAAAAAAAAATAATTTTCTTAAGGTAAATTGATGTCTGGGCTTCCCTAGTGGCAGAGACAGTAAAGAATCCGCTCCACATATTTAGTGCATACAGTCTGAGGTTAATGTATATTGGGTGTTAATGTATATTGATATTATCATACACAGATTGGACATAAACACACACTCAGTTGTGGGAGCATGACCGCAATCAAGGTAATAGACATAATCATTCCCTGCAAAGTTTCCTTGGGTCCCTTTACTTTTTGCTTTGTGTGTGTAGGGGGAGGTAAGAAAACTTGACACAAGGTATACCCTCTCACAATATAGTATTAACTACAGGCGTTATTTGTACAGCAGATCTCTAGAACTTATTCATCTTCGTAACTAAAGCTTCATCACCACTGAAACAAGGACTTCTCCATATGTTGGCCTTTGCAGATGATCCCATTTGGTACAGAATAATGATTTAGTGAGTCTCTTATGATGCTAAGGGCTTGTTTGTTGAGAAGAAATTCCACAGGGTGCATTTTCTATTCCCCATGCATCCTTGATTCCCTGAAAAAGATGGAAAACATACGTAGAATTATTATAAGAGTCTAGCATTTAAAAGTACATTACCAAGAGCTTACTGAATACAAAGGGGAAAAGAAAGTTTGCCTTTAAAAGTTTCCCAGAAGGAAAAGATTATGCCAGGGAAAGAGAGCGCGGGAGGATATGACTGATTTTGTTGCTGTGCATCATTGAAAGAGCAGAGAGCAAGGGGGAGAGGTATAGACAGATTGCTCTGGTGCCTTCCAGTTCTGATCCACTTGTCAGCACAACAGAGGCTCATGTTTCAGAGTCAAGGGCCGTGAGTGATGGTTTCAGTGTCCCAGAGAGTAGATTTATGAGAAATATTCCACCTCATGGCAGATGTGTGTCTAAGCACAGGAGTAGGTTTTTTTTTAAAGAAGCAATTATTTTTTAAAAAATTATTTATTTGTTTTGCATTCCTCCACTCAACAGGAGAAAATCCTGGAGTGGAGCCCTTAGCTACAATTGGCTTGAATGCCAGTTTCCAGTGTTTTAAAATGAACCGTTCAGTGAATACTAATGTTCTCAAAAGAGAGCTGCCAGAGGTCAGAAAAACTGTGTTGGTGACTTCAGGATGATAACATAAGGAAAGTGCTAAACTGAAGGTGTATGTACCTAATATCTAATCCCATTTCTGCTTTGCACCAACTCTGTGACTAGACAACTCACTTTCCCTCTCTCTCAGCATTGGTTTTCTTCCCTATAAAGCAACTAAAGACTTCTAAGTCATCCAGTATGACAGGCCATAAGGTGGCGCTGGTGGTAAAGAGCCCACCTGCCGATGCAGGAGACATAAAGGACGTGGGTTCGACCCCTGGGTCGGGAAGATCCCCTGGAGGAGGGCATGGCAACCCACTCCAGTATTCTTGCCTGGAGAATCCCATGGACAGAGGAGCCTGGTGGGCTACAGTCCATGGGGTCGCAAAGAGTTGGACACAGCTGAAGCAATTTAACACGACACAACATGCAAAGCGCGTGCAGATCAAATGAAAACTCCCTTTCTCAGTACCACTAGTCGACTTTAAAGTGGCACATGTGGTTAGTGGCTAGGTATTGACAGCGCAGACTGGAAGGCGTTTTCATCCTTACAGAAAGTTCTTTCCGATAGTTCTAGTAGAGATGATGTCTCTGTTCTATTCTGACTCAGAACTCTGGAATCCATTCCCACATGCCATCTGTGGAGAGCGGGATGATAAAGCACGGACTCCTGGCCCTGGAACAGTAGCCCTTGTCTGCTAAACACAATCATCAGGGCAGCATTTGTCAAAGGGTTGCAAAGTATTGGCTGGGATCGCTGCTCACCCACCAAGCAGATGCAACATGAAACGATGGAAACCCACCAAAGGAGAACGGAAGAGCGAGGGGCTGGCAGACAGCACGCCAGGATTCCCATCCCCAAACCTCCCTCATGATCAGACCTCCCGAAGGGACAGAACAATGAGGCTCCGCCTCAGAGAACAAGGGTTTTTCTTGAACACCTATGCGCACGCTAAGTCACTTCCATCCTGTTCGACTCTTTGCGACTCTGTGGACTGTAGCCCACCAGGCTCCTCTGTCCATGGGATTCTCCAGGGAAGAATACTGGAGTGGGTTGCCATGCCCTCCTCCAGGGGATCTTCCCGACCGAGGGATCGAACCCAGGTCTCTTACGTCTCTTGGGTTGGCAGCAGGTTCTTTGCCACTACGGCCACCCAGGAAGCCCCTTTCCTTGTATACTTAACCAGCTGATGCTGGATAATTCACAATTTAGAAGCTGGTTAATGTTATTAGAACCAAAGTCCAAAGGAGCCTGAGTGTGCAGGAGCTAGTATCATAGGCAACTTCGCAGCAAACTAGGGAGAAATTGCAGCTAGTGCTACCTCTCCGGGCCTCCGAACGTGGCGCTCAGAGAACCAAGTCACAGTGTTTCTGGCCACTCAGCTCCCGTCCTTTGGCCACTTGGCTCCTATTCTTCCCTTGAGCACAGCTGAATTTTGGTTGCTCCAGGGGTTTGTTGGCGTTTTACTTTTTTGAGTCAGAAGAGCTCCGAGCATAGGAAAGGGGCACCGTTAGAAGGATGTGGGGATTCAGGCCAAATGCAAATAATCCTTGCACATTTTTCATCCTAATGGAGTGCAGCTGAAGCCACAGCCTACTCTCATTTAATCACAGCCTCGGAGTCTAGAGAGTGGGGCCAATGGAAAATCCACTGCCTTGCCCTTTTAGCCCAAAGTTTACATTCTCAACTCAACTCATTTCAGCCCTTGCGCTAATAAAATAAGAATGATCACAAACATTTGTCTAGCACAAGCTATGCCATTGGAATGCTTCCAAAGGCTCTAAATAGATTCGCTCATTTAATCATCACAGTCAACTTAAAAGGTGGGTATTTTGAGATGTTCCCATCTTACAGTGTGAAACGAAGGTGCAGAGTTGAGATCCTGTGGTTTCAGAAGGTCTAATTTAATCATGATGCTATATAGCTTTTCTGAACAAAATAGATTTCAGCTGAAAACCAGCTTGTAGATAGCAGAACTTTTATAGTTCTGAGGAAGTTTCAAGATTGACATATTAGAAAAGCAGACAGAGCAGACTGACCGGACAGGTGCAGGGCAGAGCCTAGTTGACCCTGTTTAAACCAAATCAGTGGCCACACCAGTCATGCAAATTAAAACCCCAAACACATTCTAAAAACAGAGGCTCTTAGCTAGCACAGCGCTAATGCATTAGACGTTCACCTTCGTCACCTCACTGGGAAAGTGCAGCAAATGGTGAAGTCAGAAGGAAGGACATTACAAGGTCGATAAAGTCAAAAAAGAGACGTAAAAAAGAAAGAAGCTGAAAGTACAAATTTGAAATGTAAGGGAGGCGCCCACTTGGGACTGGGCTCATATTGATGGTGTCTGTCATATTTTAAGAGCATTTACTCTACCGAGTAGTGGAGCAAAAGGCAAGGTTACTTTCCTGCAATCCAGGCAGGTGCTACCCCATGGTTAGAGAATTTCCTGTGATTGTGGTCAGTGTTTGGCTGTTTCCAGACACACGGATCTGAGAACAGTCTAAGGGGTTAATGCACAGTCATATACCGAATACAGTTTGTCAACAGAATAACCCTCTCCTCGGAAGCAATAATATGAAACAGCTTAATGCTTTCCCTAAGACACTGAGGATCATGAGTAGCAACTTTAAGAAATTAGTTTGTCTCAGTGCTGTCTACCTCTTCCATACTCACTTTGTGTCCATCTTTGGTGGTAAACATTCTTAAATTCCTTTCAGAGACAGAGGCCTGCTTTAAAGCTTTTTTCATTTTGCCCAGTTCTCTCATCTCCAACATCCTCTTTTCAGTACACACGCGCTCACACACACACACACACACACACACACACACTTCAGTCTGAATCTCAGCCTCAAGTTCAATAAGCACTTAGCATTCCATTTCCCTGGCTCTGTTATTTCTATTTTTTTTTCTATTTTATTCATTGTTGGAGTATAATTGCTTTACAATACTCTGTTAGTTTCAGCTGTATGATTCCACAAAGTGATTCAGCCACAAACATATATTTTTTTCCTTCCCTCTTGGACCTCCCCTCCCACCAACCCCTCTGGAGCGCTGGGCTGGGCTCACTATCTCTGCAGCAGCTTCCTGCTCGCCCGCCAGCTATCGCACACGGTGAAGAGTGCACGTCAACGTGGCTCTCGGTTCATCTCGCCCTTCCCTTCCCCCGCTGTACCCACAAGGTCCTGCTCGACTCTGTGTCTCTGTTCCTGCCCTGCTAAAAGGTTCATCTATACCGTTATTTCTATTCATTTCCTTTTGCTCCTTCACTCCCACTCCCTAAATGAGATGAACTCTTGCTCTGGAGGCAAAGTCTGTACAGTTTAGATTCAGCCATTACTAAGTTTGTAATTGGTTTTGGCCACTTACTAACTGTGCCCATGTGGAAAATGGAGATTTTTTTTTAATATCCCCTGAGCCTTATTTTCCTCATCTGTAAAGTACAACTGATGCTTTCGACTTCACAGGGTTGTTGGGTACAAACCAAATGTCTGGGGCATAATAGATGTTTAAAGGATCAGTCTCATTCACCCATTTCTTTCTTAGCTCTAGAGGGTGGACAATGGCAGATACTCGTGAGATAACTGAATGTTTTTAAGAATGAAAGAGGATGGACTTCCAGTGTATAGCAAGGATTCTGAGCTTGACAGTAAAGACATCTCCTGAGTACACGAGTTAACTAGATTTGATCCCTTACTTTCCTAATTTCTTTCCTCTGTCTTTTTACTGAATGCACATCTGATTCCCTTTTGTTCATGCCAATATAATGGCATGTCCGACTCTGCAGACATGTGGACTGCTATGAGCTGTATGGATATAATAGCTAGGAAGATGATGAAAATAATTCAGAATAAAACCAAGCACTTGAATCCAATCAAGGTTAAGATAGCATGGACTGCAAATTTCCTTGAATAGACAAAAGAATAAGATATCAATAGGACTCCCACTCAAGATGGTAGACAGTCTGCCTTCTTAGACTTTTAAAGTCTCTGTCACAGAGATCATAAAACGTCTGCAAACACATTTTAATCCTAGACAGTATCTCTAGTTACTTAGTAACCTTAATACCTTTCACTACTTCACTTGTTACTTCATTAGTAACCTTCACTAGTTGATAAGGTAACTATCAAATAGAATACGTTAGCACTGAGAAAATGTGGAAATAAATGTAGACATGCTTAAGAGAATTCTGGTGTTAGCATTTTGTATTAACTATGTGCTTGGTATTTAAGGATTTGGAATATTTAAAATAAGTTTACCTTCGAGAGTGACAGATCAGCTTTATGATTCTAGTGTGAAATGTGTCCTAGGGATTGATTTGAATGTGTGACCTGAGTTTGAAATCTGACTATGTACATATACAATGTGAGACTTGTGTTATACTAGCCACTCAGTCGTGTCCAACTCTTTGAGACCCCATGGACTGTGTGTAGCCCGCCAGGCTCCTCTGTCCATGGGATTCTCCAAGCAAGAATATTGGAGTGGGTATCCATCCCCTCCTCCAAGGGATCTTCCCGACCCAGAGATTGAACCTGCATCTCCTTCATTGTGGGTAGATTCTTTACTGTCAAATTTAAAATTTCTGTTTTTATAAGTTTAATTTCTAGATTTGAGAGTGACTTCGGTGCTCGAGAAGACTTTTCACATGGCATTTAAAGTTCTTTAAAAAGAAATTTAATGTGCTAAATTTATAAATTGAGTTTAAAAGATTCAAAAGAGTTAAAAATTTCAATTTTTAAAGGACAGAATATGAATTGAAATCCCTTTAGAACTGAGGGTTAAATTTTGCTAAATTTGCAAGTAAAATAAAAAGATTTGTAAGTAGAATTTAAAACAAGAAAAAACTGGAATATTTAATAACTTTTAATAAATTATATGTTATTATTAAATGATATCTGGATAATCTTTTCTGTAAATGTCTTCCTGCTTATGCATACCTGTTCAGGCGCTCAGTTGTATCTGACTTTTTGTGACCCCTGGACCTGCCGGGCTCCTCTGTCCATGAGATTTTCCAGGCAAGAATGTCTTCCTAGGAAATCCCAAGTCTTACTCTAACAGTTTATTAAGCTCAATTTTTTCATTCTTTTTTTCTTTTTTTTGGTGACTATCCCAGCAATGAAATGGGGAGTTGAATGTCAGTCACTAGAGGGGTTGTGTTATGGGATTTTGAACCAGTCTTAAGTTAATCAGGAAAATGACTTTAGGTAGCTTAAGTTTCCACACACAATGTTGTCTACAATGGTCAAAGAGTAAATATAGTCTCCTCTCCCAGAAATGCCCACCCTCTTAGGGGAAAACAGTTCCCCTAAAACTGTTTCCAGTTGGAAAAGTAGAGTCTGAGGTTGGGTACCTTCAAGCAGAAAGCAAAGCACAAAGGAAGGCGTCATTCCAGCGTGATGAGGAGTGATGGATCCTAACAGCTAAAGGTCAAGCCATTTCATACGCATTACAAAAAAGAAAAGCAGAGTGAAGACAGGAACTGCAGAAAAATGAAATGCATTGAACCCACGTGAAAGTATTTCAGAAAGGATTTTGCTGCTTTCTGCATGTAAGTTACGTCTGTCTATAGTGAGTAAAAACGACCACCTGCAATCGTTTACAAATACAAGAATATGCTGACATCAAAGTTAACTTCAAATAAAGCATAGCCTTGTATTATATTACATAGAATAAAAGTCTTATTCTGAATATATGGAATGGGGTATACAATTTTATTTACAGGCCCTTAGCTCCTCACTAATAAACATTCAACAAAAATAAAGAATGGCAACTTGAATGGTGTGCCGAGTATGGCCTTATGGGGGCCCACATGTCTCAGGCTGGCCCTCTTACTTATCCCGGGGTTAACGCCAGGAAGTTATGCTATAGGAAAATGCGTGTGTGCTAAGCTGCTTCAGTCATATCTGACTCTTTGCGACTCTTGGACTGTAGACCGCCAGGCTCCTCTGCCCGTGGGATTCTCCAGGTGAGAACACTGGAGTGGGTTGCCACGCCCCCATCTAGGGGATCTTCCCAACCCAGGAACTGAACCCTGGTCTTTGCCACTAACACTACCTGGGAAGCCTGCTGCAGGGAAATATCCTGCAGAAAATATGACACTATGTACATATACTAGAGACTGTGTTTCAAAGATTTTGTTTAGTTTGGCGTCACTGTGAAATCAGAAACAGCCTGCTTTAACATCCTTCTTTTCTAGTAATCTCTCTTTGATGTTTGAACTAGTGTTTAATAATCTGTTATAAAGATTACACTGTTTTCAGTTTTCTTCCAGCAGACTTTTGTTTTAAATAAAGAAAGGGAAGGCTCAGAATTTTTTAAGGTGTTTTAGCATTTCCATTTTCTGAACTTTTAAAATATATTTTAATTTGGGTAGAATACAATCATTTGAAAACAGATTTTTTTTTCATTTTTATTTTTATAAATTATGAAAGTATGAAAACACATTTACAGGAGACTTGGAAAATACAAAATAAGGTTAAAATAGTCCTCCTTTATATTACAATTATTTTTTAAGCAGATAAATTAAGACTTTCAGTTGGAGTTTCAATATCAAACTCTCAAAAATTAATAGAATAAACAACATACAGAGAAGTAGGATATAGTAGGCCTGAAAGGCATTGTGGATCAATTCAAACATAATTAAGATTTATACCATTTTCACACAACAGTAGGATACAAATTCTATTCAAATTCCCATAGACTGTAAACTAGGAGACACTGGAACATATCCAGAGACATAAAACAAAGTGTGAAAATTTCATGGTCTAAAGGTTTTGAAATCATCCAGCAGACTTTTGTTTTAAATAAAGAAAGGGAAGGCTCAGAATTTTTTAAGGTGTTTTAGCATTTCCATTTTCTGAACTTTTAAAATATATTTTAATTTGGGTAGAATACAATCATTTGAAAACAGATTTTTTTTTTCATTTTTATTTTTATAAATTATGAAAGTATGAAAACACATTTACAGGAGACTTGGAAAATACAAAATAAGGTTAAAATAGTCCTCCTTTATATTACAATTATTTTTTAAGCAGATAAATTAAGACTTTCAGTTGGAGTTTCAATATCAAACTCTCAAAAATTAATAGAATAAACAACATACAGAGAAGTAGGATATAGTAGGCCTGAAAGGCATTGTGGATCAATTCAAACATAATTAAGATTTATACCATTTTCACACAACAGTAGGATACAAATTCTATTCAAATTCCCATAGACTGTAAACTAGGAGACACTGGAACATATCCAGAGACATAAAACAAAGTGTGAAAATTTCATGGTCTAAAGGTTTTGAAATCATACAGAGTCTGTTCTGTTATCACTGTGGAATTATGCTAGAAATCAATATCAAAAGATATTTGAAAATAACCCATATATTTTCTTATTTATTTATTTTATTGGGGGCTAAGTACTTTACAATATTGTATTGGTTTTGCCATACATCAACATGAATACACCACGGATGTACACGTGTTCCCAATCCTGAACCCCCCTCCCGCCTCCCTCCCCATACCATAACCCATATATTTTCAAGTGCAATGTGACATTTACTAAGAGAGAGCTTCAACTTAGCCATTGAAAGCCTCCATAATGTTAGACTGAATAAAACGCAGAGGTTGATTGCAGAGAAGAAAGCTTTTAAATGAGAAATTAATATTAAAGATACTTTAAAGAAAATCCCATGTGTTTGGAAATTAAATGTCTACTTTTAAATGATGGGTGTATCCAGTGGCTCAGACGGTAAAGAGTCTGTCTGCAATGGGGGAGACCGGGGTTTGATCCCTGGGTCAGGAAGGCCCCCTGGAGAAGGAAATGATGACCCACTTCAAAATTCTTGCCTGGAGAATCCCATGAGCAGAGGAGCCTGGCAGGCTACACAGTCACGGGGTTCCAAAGTGTCAGACACGACTGAGCGACTAATTAGAAAGTGTCTGTAATAGAATAAAAATGAAAAGAAAATTTACCAGAATTTGTCACATGCAGCTGAGCTGCTTAATGCAACTCAGAACAATGTGGAGTCTTGAATAAGGTATGAAAACAGACAATGGACACGTGCATAAGATTTTGCAAAATTTGAACAAAGTCTGTACTTTAGTTAATAATACAGCACAATTTAACAGCCTTCTTGTCTAACCCAGTTAAGATAGTGCATCTGAAGAACAAATAATTTACATTTACTGAATTCTTGCAGGTGCCAAACAAGCTTGAGTCATAGCCCTTGTTCAGCTCAGCCACTCAGCCACGTCCGACTCTTTCTGACCCCATGGACTGCAGCACGCCAGGCTTCCCCGTCCATCACAAAGTCACAGCCCTTGAGAGATGCAGTTTTGTCATCCCTCTACTTTGGGTAACTGGACTAAATCATGCCTGGCAAGCGTTTCTTGAAATACACCAACTTACTGACCTAAAGGATTCGCCTGTTTATAAAGGTACAACTCTTGACACAAAGATGTGAGCACTGTAACGGAGGCCTTCGCAGAGTGCTTGGGAGCAAAGCAGAAAAAATGATGACTTCTCCCAGACGTGGGGAGACCTTTGGTGGTTCAGATGGTAAAGAATCTCTCTGCAAAGCAGGAGGCGAGTGTTTGATCTGTTGGTCTGGAAGATCCCCCAGAGAAGGGACTGGCAACCCAATGCAGTATTCTTGTGTGGAGAATCCCATTGACAGAGGAGCTTGGTGGGGGTCCATGGGGTCCATGGTCCATGAGGTCTCAAAGAATTGGACACAACTGAGAAAAACACACACACACACACACACACAGAGATGAGAGGTGTGGGTTAGCTATAAATCTAGGGACTTCAACTACACTTGGATCAAATTTTAAGAAACTTCTATAGCATTAGGAATTTTCTTTTCTTTTTTGGATGGGTGAAAGTGTTAGTTTCTCAGTCATATCCAGCTCTTTGCGACCCCATGGACTGCAGCCTCTGTCTATGGAATCCTCCAGCAAGAATACTGGGGTAGGTTGCCATTCCCTTTTCCAGGGGATCTTCCCAATTTGAGGATCGAACCCAGGTCTCCAGCACTGCAGGCAGATTCTTTACCGTCTGAGCCACCAACAATCTCAGCTTGTTTTTTGATAGGTAAGAAGTGGGTTTCTTTAGATACACATTCCATAGACAGAATGCAAACTGCCTCAAAAGGCAAGCACAGTCCTAGGAGAAACATACTTCATGGACAGTGTGGGAAAAGTTATTAAGAAATTTCAGAGGAGATTCCTACTTAAATGGTATGGTTTCATTTATAAATCCAGGGGGAAGAAGTTGAAATGTGTTAGGATGGAAAACGTGAAATAGAAAGAGAAGAATCAGAAAACAGAGTGGGCACTCTGATAGTACTGGGTCATGTCAGATTATGTCCACCAAAGTGACGTAGCTCTGGAGAGAAACAACTTTAAAAATCAGCTAGGGCTAAGTTACACTATACATTTATGCCAGTGTATGTGTGTGTGTGTGTGTGTGTGTGTGGTGCATCTGTCTGAAAGTGAAAGTGAAAGTGAAGTTGCTCAGTTGTGACTGACTCTTTGCGACCCCATTAACTGTAGCCCACCAGGCTCCTCTGTCCATGGGATTCTCCAGGCAAGAATACTGGAGTGGGTTGCCATTTCCTTCTCTAGGGGATCTTCCCAACCCAGGGATAGAACCCAGGTCTCCCGCATTGCAGCATTGCAGGCAGATGCTTTAACCTCTGAACCACCAGGGAAGCATCTGTCTGAAGCCAATTGTTGATTCGGACCTTCTGATTGCTTGAAGTGGTGTCAGGAAATCAGCAGTAGATTCCTTCTTTGGGGTTAAGATATCGTCTCTGGCAAATCATTGCCAAGATTTTATGAGACACTATCACATTCTTTTTTTAAAATATATATACATAATCATTTTGCCATATTTCTCCTCCAACTACAGTTTCCTGGTCACATATACTGAATAATAGCTTCAGCTGATATTTGCTTGACTAATTATCATAAATCCTCTTTCCTAGGCCACGTCTCAACACAAAGGAAGCTTTCAGGAAATGTCAATGCTGTTGAATTTTTGCTGAGAAAATTAAACCAGACAGAGATGCTTCCTCTTGGTAACTAGAAGAAAAACCCAATTGTCTCTTCAGGCCTGAGATATTACTGGTTTAAGCTGATAAAGTATCAAATCTGTCATTTTGTTAAATTTATAAAAAAACATATATATCAAAAAAATGAACACTGCAAATGCCACATTCTATATTTGAAAGCTCTATCCATTATCCTGCTTCCCTGGTGCTTCAGCACAAAAGAATCTTCCTGCCAATGCAGGAGATGAGGGTTCAGTTCCTGGGTTGGGAAGATCCCCTGTAGAAGAAAATGGCAACCCACTCCAGTGTTCTTGAGAAATCCCATGGACAGAGGAGCCTGGAATACAGTCCATGAGGTTGCAAAAGAATTGAACATGACTTAGCAAGGGAACAACAAATTCACTATTCTACTGTAAAGTGTTGTAAGACATATAAAAAATGTTTAGGCCCTTCTGAGGACTGTGAAAATGACAATGGCCATCTAACACTCAAATTCAAGATACTAGGCCTGGTCCAGTTTCCTGAACTTGAAGAGAATTTAATGAAAATTTCCTGAATAATGAGTTGTTGCTACATTCTATTCACTGAGAGGAAAAATAAATAGGTCAACTAGCTAATAAATGTGTCAACCCGCTAAAATGACAAATTAGCAACATTTAATTTTACCTCTGGCAGGCCAAGAAAAAGACTCTGCCTACAGGACCCAGAGCCTACACTCGTTTCTGAATGGCTGGCTGGTGAATCAAGACTCCTTATGACCTAATTATGGAGAAAAAGAGGAGGAAGAGCATGTTCTCAGCCACTGAGTTTCCTATTAGTTCATGTAGAAACAGAAAAGCATTCAGAATTTATTTTTCTTAAGAGCAATTAAGCTTTGTAAGAAAGCAGGCCACAATTTTTTAAAAAGGCACTTAATATCCTACTGTGTGTGTGAAATGATGATCTCGCAAGGAAGAGAAAAGATTACAACACCTGCTATCAGAGCATCTCGCTTTTGTGTCCTGTACCCCAAATCCTTACAGAAAGGGGTGAAAGAAGGCTCACGATCCCAGCCTTCTCATCCACCCCTATTCATCTTTGTTTGGGCATCTAGCGCTGCTTAAATATCAGCTAGACACAGACCACCCCAAAATATAATCTCCAGCCCAAATTACTTGACTGAACTCTGCTATTGGGTCCCCAGTTGCTTACGGACAAGGTCCGCCCAAGGGCTGTGTAGATGTCTCAGATTTAGCGTGCCCCAAACTGTCTCTTTTTTTAACCAGCCTACCCTCCTCCATAGTGAATAACACTACCATCCACACAGTCACCAAACCCAGAAACTCAGACCTCACAGTGAATGCCTCGCTCCCTCCCCCTCACACCTGAGATCTAGTCAGGATCTGTATTCAGATGATCCATGTGTCAGTGAGACCTGTTCATCCCACATGTGCAGTAGACCCTAAATCCACATAGTCTTCTCCCTCCGCTATGCTACTGCTAATTGGAAAGTTGCTGTACAATTTTAAAAAATTGATTCAATTAAATTAATTTTAATTTAAATCTTAATTACTTTTAAATTAGAATTTGGGGGATGCAAATAAAGTTCTTATAGGGTCTCATTACAAAGAAAAGCAAAAAGACATAGCAGTATACATAATAAATTCCCTTATGTTTCCCCACCTCACTCTCATCTCCAGAAGTAACAATTATCAACATATTAATTAGTGCCTTCCCAGATCTTTTTGTATGCATTTAAGGAAACATGCATTTATACCCATAATCACAGATATTCAAAGATAAATGGGATTATAGTGTCTTGATTTATGATATTGTGTTAACCACGAAAGTGAAAGTGAAAGTCACTCAGTCGTGTCTGACTGTTTGCAACACCATGAACCATACAGTCCATGGGATTCTCCAGGCCAGAATACTGGAGTAGATAGCCTTTCCCTTCTCCAGGGGATCTTCCCAACCCAAGGATCAAACAAAGATCTCCCACAAGGCGAGTGGAGTCTCTACCAGCTGAGCCATAAGCAAAGCCCATGAATACTGGGGTGGGGAGCCTGTCTCTTCTCCAGTGGATCTTCCCAACCCAGGAGTTGAACCAGGGTCTTCTGCATTGCAGATGGATTCTTTAGCAACTGAGCTATCAGGGAAGCCCATATCTTGGGGATTCCTTCATATTAGTACATATAATAATATCTATCATTTAGTCATTATGATCTGCTAAAAATGATTCTAAGTGTTTGATATGTACTATCTCACCTAATTATCACATTTATATGTGATTAGTATTAGAGATAGTGTCCCTAATTCACACATCAGAAAACAGGTGCATATAGAAGTCAACTGATTACAGATAAAATAGAGAAAACAAGTTAGCTAGACTGTAGAATATAAATTTAAATTTTTGTATACTAGTAACAAACTGAAAGCATCAATATTAAAATATACAAGAGCATAAGAAATCAAGTCACTAAGAATAAGCAGAACATGTTGCAAACTCAAAGTTATGGGGTGTAAGTGTATGAACTTCAAAATTACCTAAATAAACAGTGAGACAGTGTTCATGGAAGATTCTCCACCAATTGGTCTATAAAAGCAATATAATTAAAACCCCACAGAGGTATGTGTGTATAAATTGACAAGCTGATTCTGAAATTTACATGCAAATGGAAAGGGACAAGAAGAGCCAAAACATTACTGAAGAAGAACGATGAGGGGAAACAATTAGGGCCAAGCACCAAATTTACTTTAAGGGAATAAGAATTAAGATGGTACAGACAGGGACTTCCCAGGTGGTCCAGTGGCCAAGACTCTGTGCTCCCAAAAATGCAGGAGGCCTTGGTTCAACTCCTAGTTGGGGAACTTGATCCCACAAGTGACATATGGGACATGGGTTTTAGTTGTTACATGTGGGATCAAGCTCCCTGACTAGGGTTTGAACCAAGGCCTATCTATATCTATAGATATTTGAGGAAGGGAATGGCAAACCACTTCGGCGTTCTTGCCTTGAGAGCCCCATGAACAGTGTGAAAAAGGCAAAAAGATATGACACTGAAAGAGGAGCCCCCCAGGTGGGTAGGTGCCCAGTATGTTACTGAGAAGAGCAGAGAAATAACTCCAGAAAGAATGAAGAGATGGAGCCAACGCAGAAGCAACGCCCAGCAGTGGATGTGACTGGGGATGGAAGTCAAGCCTGATGCTGTAAAGAGCAATATTTCTTAGGAACCTGGAATGTTAGGTCCATGAATCAAGGTAAACTGGAAGTGGTCAAATAGGAGATGGTAAGAGTGAACATCAATATTTTAGGAATCAGTGAACTAAAATGGACTGGAATTGGTGAATTTAATTCAAATGACCATTATATCTACTACCGTGGGCAAGAATCTTTTAGAAGAAATGAAATACCCTCATAGGCAACAAAAGAGTTTGAAATGCAGTACTTGGGAGCAATCTCACAAGTGACAGAATGATTTCCATTCTTTTCCAAGGCAAACCATTCAATATCATAGTAAACCAAGTCTATGTTCCAAGAAGTAATGCTGAAGAAGCTGAAACTGAATGGTTCTATGAAGACCTACAAGACCTTCTAGAACTAACATCCAGAAAAGATGTCCTTTTCATTATAGGGGACTGGAATGCTAAAGTAAGAAGATAAGACATACTTGGAGTAACAGGCAGATTTAGCCTTGGAGTACAAAATGAAGCAGGGCAAAGGCTAACAGAGTTTTGCCAAGAGAACACACTGGTCATAGCAAACACCCTCTTTCAACAGCACAAGAGAAAACTCTCACATGGACATCACCAGATGTTCAATACCAAAATCAGATTGATTATATTCTTTGTAGCCAAGGATGGAGAAGCTCTATATAGTTAGCAAAAACAAGACCAGGAGCTGACTGTGCTTCAGATCATGAACTCCTTATTGCAAAATTTAGACTTAAATTGAAGAAAGTAGGGAAAACCACTAGATCACGCAGGTATGTCCCTACGCTTATACAGATAAAGTGAGAAATAGATTCAAGAGATTAGATCTGATGACAGAGTGCTTGAAGAACTATGGACAGAGGTTCATGACATTGTACAGGAGATAGAGATCAAAACCATCCCCAAGAAAAAGAAATACAAAGAGCAAAATGGTTGTCTGAGGAGGCCTTACAAATAGCTGAGAGAAGAAGAGACGCTAAAGGCAAAAGAGAAAAGGAAACCTATATCCATCTGAATGCAGAGTTCCAAAGAATAACAAGGAGAGATAAGAAAGCCTTCCTCAGTGATCAATGTGAAGAAACAGCGGAAAACAATACAATGGAAAGACTACAGATCTCTTCAAGAAAATTAGAGGTACAAAGGGGACATTTCATGCAAACATGGGCACAATAAAGGACAGAAAATGTATGGACCTAACAGAAGCAGAAGAGATTAAGAAGACGTGGCAAGAATACACGGAAGAATTGTACAAAAAAGATCTTTATGACCCAGATAATCATGATGTGTGATCACTCACCTAGAGCAAGACATCTTGGAATGTGAAGTCAAGTAGGCCTTAGGAAGAATCACTACGAACAAAGCTAGTGGAGGCGATGGAAATCCCGTTGAGCTATTTCAAATTCTGAAAGATTATGCTATGAAAGTGCTGCACTCACTATGCCAGCAAATTTGGAAAACTCAGCAATGGCCACAGGACTGGAAAAGGCCAGCTTTCATTCCAATCCCAAAGAAAGGCAATGCCAAGGAATGTTCAAACTACCGCACAATTGCACTCACCTCACATGCTAGCAAAGTTATGCTCAAAATTCTCCAAGCCAGGCTTCAACAGTATGTGAACCATGAACTTCCAGATGTTCAAGACGGATTTAGAAAAGGCAGAGGAACCAGAGATCAAATTGCCAACATCTGTTGGATCATTGAAAAAACAAGAAAGTTCCAGAAAAACATCTACTTCTGCTTTATTGACTAAGCCAAATCTTTTGACTGTATGGATCATAACAAACTATGGAAATTTTTTAAAGAGATGGGAATACCAGACCCCCTTACCTGCCTCCTGAGAAATCTGTTTGCATGTCAAGAAGCAACAATTAGAACTGGACATGGAACAACAGAGTGGTTCCAAATTGGGAAAGGAGTACATCAAGGCTGTGTATTGTCACCCTGCTTATTTAACTTATAGGCATCATGTGAAATGCCAGGCTGGATGAAGCACAAGCTGGATTCAAGATTGCCAGGAGAAATATCAATAACCTCAGATATACAAATGACACCACCCTTATGGCAGAAAGTGAAGAACTAAAGAGCTTCTTGATGAAAGTGAAAGGAGAGAGTGAAAAAGTTGGCTTAAAGCTCAACATTCAGAAAACGAAGATCATGGCATCCAGTCCCATCAGTTCATGGAGAATAGATGGGGAAACAGTGGAAACACTGTCAGACTTTACTTCTTGGGGGCTCCAAAAGCACTGCAGATGGTGATTGCAGCCATGAAATTAAAAGACGCTTACTCCTTGGAAGGAAAGTTATGACCAACCTAAATAGCATATTGAAAAGCAGAGACATTACTTTGCCAACAAAGGTCCATCTAGTCAAGGCTATGGTTTTTCCAGTGGTCATGTATGGATGTGAGAGTTAGACTATAAAGAAAGCTGAGTCCCGAAGAATTGATGTTTTTGAACTGTGGTGTTGCAGAAGACTCTTGACAGTCCCTTGGACTGCAAGGAGATCCAACCAGTCTGTCCTAAAGGAGCTCAGTCCTGAATATTCATTGGAAGGACTGACGCTGAATTTGAAACTCCAATCTTTTGGCCACCAGATGCGAAGGACTGACTCATTTGAAAAGACCCTGATGCTAGGGAAAAATTGAAGGAGGAGGAAAAGGGTATGACAGAGGATGAGATGGTTGGATGGCATCTCTGACTCGATGGACATGAGTTTGAATAAGCTCCAGGAGTTGGTAATGGACAGGGAGGCCTGGCATGCTGTAGTCCATGGGGTCACAAAGAGAAAGGCATGACTGAGAGACTGAACTGAATATATATTTTTAAGATAGTGCACATAGTAAAACATGTTGCAGAAAATGAGTTCAGTAACAGACCCATCCTTATACAGGTACTTGATTTATGAAAGGGGCACCACTGCAAAGAAAGTGGAGGATGGTTGTCTTTTCAATAAATGGTGCCAGAACAATAGAATACCTCATAAGAAAATAAAAAAGAAATCTTGACAATATTTTATCACACATACAATTCTGCATGAAAGACATAGATAAGAAAAGTAAAACATTAATTTTCTAGAAGAAAATATGCAAGGATGTCTTTGAAACCCTGTGTAAGGTAAAGACATTTTAAGCAAATCACAAGCATAGCAAAAACCATAAAGGAAAAAATACAATGATAAATTGGCCTAAATTAAAACAAAGAAGAAATTCTATTCCTCCAAAGTGAAAGGCAAGACCTTGAGTGGACAAAGATATTTGCTCTGTATGTATGGAATGAAAGATTCGCATCTAGAATATATGTTTTTTAGAACTGAATATGAAGAAAAGCGTGTGAGCTAAAGGAAACATATTACAAAAGACACCCAGATGACCCATACATACATAAATGTGAAGGGCTCGATATCATTATTCATAAATAAATGAAAACACAGAACTAATATATACCACCAGACTGGCTATAATGAGAAAAACTAAGAACACAAATGTTGGCAAGAACATATCACAACTGTGCTGATGAGAGTTTAAATGGTACCCCACTTTAGAAAAGCATTTAAACACGCTCATACGCTGTGCTCCAGAAATTCCATTCCAAAAGGCCTGTATAAGAACAGCCTGGAGCAGTTTATAGAAAATAGAAATTGTGGGTTCATAAAAGTCTGGTGGAACTCGCTCCTCAAATTATCTGCACCTAATTCCTGTTTAGGGGTATTCAACTCCATTTCAATTTTACTTAAATAGACAAAACTGGAAACCAGTCACGTATCCCTCAAAAAGAGCATGAATAAATACATTTGTGGAGTATTCACACAATAGCAAAATGACCTACACCTGTCTACTGTTGTTACAGGTCTTTAACAGTAAGTGCACACTGATGTGTGAATGTCAAGTCCAAAAATGAGAAGTGCTAGGAATTATTGGAAGAACTCTAAATTGAAACGGCAATTCAGATTAATCAGGTTTTCCATGCCTAGGTCGTAACAGATATTTAGAGAACATTCAGATGGTCAATTCTTACCTCTTTAGTTGGCACAATGCAGGCTTTCAGAGTATGTGTGTTAAATTGAAATTCTGGCTTGGAAACTGAGGATAAGAGAGCATTGCATCCTCTCTTGCAATGATCAGTGGGTTTTGGAAAATGTCTAAGATGATGGAATAAACAGATGAACTATCAGTTTACAACCCCTCAGAATTGTTGGGTTCCTGCTGTAAGCATGCCACAGGCTTCCGACAGGCTGGTGGAGCGACTCGAGAGCCAGGCAACACACTCTCATGATCGTGTCAAGCTCCAAGAAAGAGAAACCTATCTGGGTGAGGGGATGCTAAATAGAAAGGCTCATAATTAAAGATCAAGGTTCTTTCACAGAGTAGGTGGATGTAGAAAGGAAATTCAGCTTGCAGTCTCTCTTTCTACCAGAAATATACTTAGGGTGCCTTCTGCCCTCTGTTTTAGTCAGCTTGAATATTCATGAGTCCATTCACTTTTCTAGCTAATTTCAAACATTGTAGGATATAATTAACCACTAAATCAGGCATAGAAACATGATATAAAGTATATTTGTAGTTCATACTTGGGTTTTTCCAGAGACAATGTCACGGGAAATGATTCTCTAAATTTGGGCTTTTTTTTTTCTTTTCAAGAAC
Source organism: Madoqua kirkii (assembly GCA_006408675.1). Classification (NCBI taxonomy): domain Eukaryota; kingdom Metazoa; phylum Chordata; class Mammalia; order Artiodactyla; family Bovidae; genus Madoqua; species Madoqua kirkii. The sequence goes on from SJYC01116401.1 coordinate 21,500, forward strand.
TCAGCATTTTTAGCTGTATAGCACAGGGAGCCCAGCCTGATGCTCTGTGATGACCTACAGGGGTGGAACAGGTGCGTGGAGGGAAGCTCAAAATGGAGACTAAGTGTGTGTGTGTGTGTGTGTGTGTGTGTGTGTGTGTGTGTGTGTGTCTAGGCTTCCCAGGTGGCGCTAGTGGTAAAGAACCTGTATGAATGATTCTTTTTGGTATATGGCAGAGACCACCACAACATTGTAAAGTAATTATTCTCCAAGTTAAAAAAAAATAATAACATAACCTTTTTATCGTGTGACCTTCAAGGCACAGAGGCCTCTTCCTTTGTTTTAGCCTC
>SJYC01116402.1:0-10943 GCA_006408675.1 Madoqua kirkii
CGCTAGTGGTAAAGAACCTGTAGAATGATTCTTTTTGGTATATGGCAGAGACCACCACAACATTGTAAAGTAATTATTCTCCAAGTTAAAAAAAAATAATAACATAACCTTTTTATCGTGTGACCTTCAAGGCACACAGGCCTCTTCCTTTGTTTTAGCCTCCACTTTGGATGTTAACAGTAAATGATTCTCTGCTTTTCCCCAAAAGATTTATGGGCTAACCTATCTGATTTTGAAGTTGAAACCAACAATTGATGTGTGTTCTCCCCTCAAAGATTCTGAGTTACCTGCGAAAGGCTTCACTTGACACCCAGTGCGTTCATGCAGTCTATTTCTACAAGAAGAATCATCTCCACTTTGCCCTTACTGGTACCTAGAAGTGGAGTAAAAATTGGGAGTTTGGGGTTGGCAGGTACATACAACCATACATAAAACAGATAAACAACAAGGACCCTCTGTATAGCACAGGGAACTCTGCTCAATATTCTGTAATTACCCAAACAGGAAAAGAACTTGATAAAGAGCTGATATGTGTATATGTATAACTGAATCACTTTGATGTACATCTGAAACTAACACCATATTGTAAGTCAACTATAGTCCAATATAAAATAAAACTTTAGAAAAAAACAAAAATGAAGTAAAACAAAACAAAAACTAATACTAAGGAGATAGCTGTTGATAGAAAAGAAAGTTGCTTTTAATCAGAAAGTTGGCAATCTGGGGAGAAGGCAGATTTGTGTCCCCCTAAAGCTGACTCTGAAGATTTTACTCAGTCATGAAATTTTTAAGAGAGAAAAGTAGAACTTGTCTCAGTTAATCATGGAGGAGGAGGTCAAACTCCTAGCCCACTTTCTGTAGGTTTTCATCTCCTCACGATCTTTCTTTAGAGGCTGTCTTCTTTACACAGTTTGCTTGTGAGATTACTGAAGAGGAAGCTGGGGAAAAGATCTGGTCATCCACTAATTAGTAATTCTTAATTTCTACTTCTTTGATCTAAGAAAAGAACCAACTTGTTGGGCAAGGTATCATGTAGGCAAAAAAATTGACAGATGTGCTTGGGCCAGAGACACGTAGGGCATGGGGCTGCCTGGTTAAACGTTAGTCACAGTGTAGCTGAGCTACGATGATGAGAAAAAAAGAGTTTTCTGTGGAAGGCAGTTTCCTGCAAAGAGCTCCCTACAACCAGTTCCCCATCAGATATCATTCCATTTCTATGGGACAGGGATGAAGGTCCATCTGCAGTAAATGCTTCATGCTGAAAAAGGGCCTTGAGATCTTAGAATAAAAAAAAAATACTGTCATGAGTTTAATGCACCTCTTTGCTGACAGTTTTAGTTACCCATTTGCAAATACAGGCAGTACAAGTCACAATTATTTTGACTTGTCATAGATTATTGTGAGCAGTAGGGTTAATCTCCTTTTGAGGCTGGCTCTTGGAATTTGTGAAGCCCTAGATTGATGCTGCTCAAGACTGAGCATCTGATAACATGACTATAGTCTGGTCATCGTGCAGTTAGCTTTTCCCCTCTGGTGGTAGTAATAGAATCTATAAAATGATTCAGGGAGGTGGATCAGCTGAATCTGTGACTCTATTGTCCTGATCATAAGCTGCTTGAGCCTGATCTTTTGTGACTCAGGGAGGCCTGAGAGATTTTAGCTCTTCTACAACAAGGGCAAAGAAAAGTCTTTGTACTTGGAGAGGGGTGGCTGCAGAACCCTGCTTGGTTCCAAACAGAGACAAAAATGTGTAAGAAATTATTAAAGACATGGTTAGAAAATAAGATGATGACACTTCAGTCAAAGATATAGAACAGCTTCAGTGAAAAATCATAGCAGATCAAGGACCGATAAATAGCTTGTGACAATAATTTTCAGTAAGTGCCAGGCTGGCTTAACCTAATCTCTGCTGCTGCTGCTGCTGCGTCGCTTCAGTCGTGTCCAACTCTGTGTGATCCCATAGATGGAAGCCAACCAGGCTCCCCCGTTCCTGGGATTCTCCAGGCAAGAGACTGGAGTGGGTTGCCATTTCCTTCTCCAATGCATGAAAGTGAAAAGTGAAAGTGAAGTCACTCAGCCGTGTCCAACTCTTAGTAACCCCATGGACTTCAGCCTACCAGGCTCCTCAGCCCATGGGATTTTCCAGGCAAGAGTACTGGAGTGGGGTGCCATTGCCTTCTCCTACCTAATGTCTATGTTCCAGTAAATGGATCATTATTGAAAGTAGAATAATTTTCAACTAATCTGTCAATCACTGGAATATATCAGCCAGTTGATAAATGTTAGCTAAGCATAAAAGAAAGTAGATAGATAGCAGTAGATAGCTGATCATTGTTAGCAAATCCCACTGTGAATGTCTAAACTGATATCAACATACAGTTTAAAAAAACTGTATTTTAAAATGGTTGGAAATTTCCACTTCCAAAGAGAGTAAGGAAAATCACCTGTAAACATTGCTCTCTTCTGACAAAACACAAGCTAGATAAGCTATAAAATCAGTTTTTAAAAATACGTCAGCTAATACAACATTGTAAAGCAACTATCAGTTCAGTCACTCAGTCACGTCCGACTCTTTGCGACCCCATGGACTGCAGCATGCCAAGCTTCCCTGTCTATCACCAACTCCTGGAGCTTACTAAAACTCATGTCCATTTGAGTAGGTGATGCCATCCAACCATCTCCTCCTCTGTTGTCCCCTTCTCCTCCTGCCCTCAATCTTTCCCAGCATCAGGATCTTTTCAAATGAGTCAGTTCTTCACATCAGGTGTCTAAAGGATTGGAGTTTCAGTTTCAGCTTTCCTTATGGCCAACTCTCACATCCATACATTAGTACTGGAAAAACCATAGCTTTGACTAGATGGACCTTTGTCAGCAAAGTAATGTCTCTGCTTTTTAATATGCTGTCTAGGTTTGCCACACTTTTCTTCCAGGAAGCAAGCGTCTTTTAATTTCATGGCTGCAGTCACCATCTGCAGTGATTTTGGAGCCCCTCTTCAAAATAAAATCAGCCACTGTTTCCACTGTTTCCTCATATATTTGCCATTAAGTGATGGGACCAGATGCCATGGTCTTTGTTTTTTGAATGTTGAGTTTTAAGCCAGCTTTTTCACTCTCCTGTTTCACTTTCATCAAGAGACTCTTTAGTTCCTCTTCACTTTCTGCCATAATGGTGGTGTCATCTGCATATCTGAGGTTATTGATATTTCTCCCTGCAATCTTGATTCCAGCTTGTGCTTCATCCAGCCCAGCATTTCTCATGATGTACTCTGTATAGAAGTTAAATAAGCAAGGTGACAATATACAGCCTTGACATACTCCTTTCCCTATTTGGAACTATACCCCAATAAAAATTCATTTAAAAGATATATCAGAGACCTGATGATGCAAAGAAAGCTAAACCAAGAATTTCTGTAACATGACAATTCTTTATAGCAGTAGATCACTTTCAGGACTTGCAAAGCAGTGAAAGAAGGAAGAATCTACCTTAAGTATAAAAAGAAACAAAAAAATTTAATGAACTCTTAAAGTCATATGTCAAATGTTATGATAAACTGGAATCCTGAGCAGCCTCAGCTATAGAGCAGTCTAAACTCACCTACTAAATATTCCCTTCAAAGCTTTGATAAGAGCAGAGGTAGTAGGCTGAAGTCTGGGTTCAGCTGGAGAGCTAGAAAACACCCCTCCCCCTCCTAGAAAACTTCAAGACTTTACTCGGTGCGTGCCGACTGCATACCTTCTGAGGCTAGAGGTGGCTCAGCAGAATACACTTTTCTAAGAGCAGAAAGGCAGTGGTGAGAATGGAGAATGAAGAAAATTCTTTAGCAACCCAGAGAGCAGATGACAAAGAACTAAACCATGATCCAAAGTAACATGATGGCAGCAGGGTTACAAAGCTTAAAGGAGAAGGCGATGGCACCCCACTCCAGGGCTCCTGCCTGGAGAATCTCATGGACAGAGGAGCCTGGTGGGCTGCAGTCCATGGGGTCGAGAAGAGTCGGACACGACTGAGCAACTTCCCTTTCACTTTTCACTTTCATACATTGGAGAAGGAAATGGCAACCCACTCCAGTGTTCTTGCCTGGAGAATCCCAGGGATGAAGATTCCTAAAATCTCGAAGATGCTCAGATCCTAAGCCCGGCTAAACAGAAACTGTGTCTATTTTATTATCAAAATATCCTAAGCCAGTGACGAGCTGAATCTAACAAAAGTGACATGAATCCCAGCCTTTTCCTCAATTACAGAACAGGTTATCCAAGCTCCCCAAACCAGCAGCCCTAAAGAAGAAGGTACAAGCCCTTTTTGGAGAAACATATTTATTTCTCTACACACACAAAATTCAGCATTAAAACAGATTATGAGACACATAAAGAATCAAGAAAATGTGACCATGGAAAAGCAAAGATATTCTCAATGGAAATAGCCTCAGAAATGGGCCAGAAGTTGGAATGGTCAGAATTTTTTAAATGAATGTATTAAAATATATACTGTAAAAAGTAAACAACATGAGGTGAGAAGAGTCAATGGGAAATTTGAGCAGATGTGTGGAAACTACAGCATTAACCAAATGGAAGTATTAGTAATGAAAATCCAATATCAAAAATGAAAAAATCCATTTAGTGAAAGGAACAGCAGATTGGACACAGCACAAAAAAGGAGTCAGACACCTGAATATAGGTCAGTAGTTTATTCAAACTGGAAAACACAAAGAGGGAAAAAAAACTGAAAAGAAAACATAACAGATAAATACCTGTGGGAAAATATCAGGTAATTTATATACAAACAATTGGAGAAGCAAGAGAGAAGAGAGAAAATGAAGCAAAAGAAATATTTGAAGAGGTAACAACTGAGGATTTATCAAACATTATCAGAGAAATTAACTCAGAGATCCAAGAAATAATCTCAAGTAAACCTCAATCAAGACAAATTAAAAGTAAAGTATGTTGAATTGTATCATAGTCAAGCCACAGAAAGCCAAAGATAAAGAGAATCTTGTCAACATAACCATAGAGAAATGTCAGATATTCATAGGGGCACAACAGTGAAAGTGATGTCTTTCTTCTAAAGAAAAACAGAATGGTCCAGAAAGAATATCACTTGAGATGCTCACGGGAAAAAATGCTAACCCTCAAATTCTACGTTCAGTAAAAACACTAGTGCTAAAGAAGGAAGAGGAAATAAAGACATTAAAAAATACATATGTTGTTGTTTAGTCGCTGAGTTGTGTCCGACTCTTTGTGACCCCGTGGAGCCACCAGGGATTTCCCAGGCGAGAGTGCTGGAGTGGGTTGCCACTTCCTACTCCGGGGGATCTTCTAGACCCGGGAACTGAACCCACGTCTCCTGCATTGCAAGCAGATCCTTTACTGCTGAGCCACCAGGGAAGCCCCCAAAATACATATACACACTGCTGCTGCTGCTGCTGCTGCTGCTGCTGCTGCTAAGTCGATTCAGTCGTGTCCGAATCTGTGCGACCCCATAGACGGCAGCCCACCAGGCTCCCCCGTCCCTGGGATTCTCCAGGCAAGAACACTGGAGTGGGTCACCATTTCCTTCTCCAATGCATGAAAGTGAAAAGTGAAAGTGAAGTCGCATATACACAAACTATATATGAAATAGATAACTAAAAAGGACCTACTGTGCAGCACAGGGCACTCTAGTCAGTGCTTTGTAATGGCCTACGTGGAAAAAGAATCTGAAAAAGAGTGGATGTATGTATAACTGATTCACTTTCTGTACACCTGAAACTAACACAACATTGTAAGTCAAAGTGAAATTGAAAGTTGCTCAGTCGTGTCCGACTCTTTACGACGCCCATGGACTACACAAGTCCTTGGGATTCTCCAGGCCAGAATACTGGAGTGGGTAGCCTTTCCCTTCTCCAGGGGATCTTCCCAACCCAGGGGTTGAAACAGGGTCTCCTGCATTGCAGGCAGATTCTCTACCAACTGAGCTATCAGGGAAGCTCATTATAAGTCAACTCTACTCCAATAAAAATTAAAACAAAACAAAGTCCTATTGTAGAGTACAGAGAACAATATCCAGTATTGTATGATAAACCATAATGGAAAAGAATATGTTTTAAAAGAACATATATAATTGAATCACTTTACTGTACATCAGAAATTATCACAACACTGTAAATCAACTACATTTCAATAATAAAAAGAAACAATGAGTAGGGAGTTTGTCAACAATGGCTGACACTACAAGAAATATCCAATTAATTTCTTCAGGCTGAAGGGAAATGAAAGTAGATGGATAGGGTTTTTTGTTTGTTTGTTTGTTTTAGAGATACTCTTCCGTAGAATATGAAGTCAGATGAAAGACATTTTTTAAAGCATGATTCTTCAGCTTAAAAAGTGCCTAGAATGTGCTGGAAAAAAGTTGTCTTTTTTTTTTTTGTAATAATTCCCCCAGTGCAAAACAGACAAGTAAACTCAGCAAACGGAAAAGCTTATGTAATAGCTTTTCAGTTAGGAAGATGTGAATAATTCCAAACATTTGTAACACTTCCAAGAATTTCATGAAATAATGCTGTAACATCCTGACTCAAAAGATAGTAGCGAAAGACACCAAACACCGACTAAGTCAAATGATAAATTTCATTTTGAGAAATATGGAAAAATCACATGGCCATAATGAAAAAAAATGACTTAATCAGACACTGTCTTGAAAAGATTCAGAGAAGGAATTCTATGGGAAAAATGTTTGGGGAGAAAAATTAATCTGAAGACACATACAGACTGCTCCTTACTCCTAAAATAGACCTCAATTTCAAGAAGAAAATAGCCTATTTTTCTAGTGTTGTATCTAAGATATTCAGGGCACACACTAGAAGGCTGAAAATATGAGAAAGTAATGTGTCTGGTGACCTTTTATACTTTCCCCAGGAAATTTTCTTTTTTTCTGCTGGCAGAAAACAAAAATAAAAGCCACTTGTATACCAAGGATGCAATCAACAGCAAGAAATAAACGTGTGCATGTGTGATGAAAACAGTATCGCTCTCAGCTAAAAATTAAGAATGTCTTACTTATGTGTAGGCTTCCCTCATAGCTCAGTTGGTAAAGAATCCATCTGCAGTGCAGGAGACCCCTGTTTGATTTCTGGGTCGGGAAGATTCACTAGAGAAGGGAAAGGCTACCCACTTCAGTATTCTGGCCTGAAGGATTCTGGACTGGAGGATTCCAGGGACTGTACAGTCTATGGACATGTCTAAGCCACTATCTCTTTCACTTTTAGGTATGTGCAGACCATAAGAAGTCGGTGTTTTTTCTAGGTAGGTTGTTTGCCTCAGAGCCTCAAAAGCAGCAGAGGTTTCTAACTAATTCTCCTTCTGTGTACTTTAGAGCCCAATATATATTCCTTTCTCCTCTAGTTTCATTTGACACTCAGAACCTGCCTCTATTGACAATAATTTCCAAGGGTTTCTTTTGAAAATATATTCAGTGTTAGGAGCAGCAGCATCTTTGATCTTAAAGATCATTTTTCTGGAAATAATGCTGGCATCCAGTTAAGGGAAGAGAAAGTTTAATATCTTTAAACTATACTATCTTTAAAATATACTATCAAATATCCTTGCATAAAGTCTCAAGGAAATAACTGAAATTGGTCTCTTTCATGAAACTTGAGTAGATTCATTAGGATTCCTATGCAAAGACCATCTATTTGTCTAAAAAACCAAATAAGACAAAGAAATCAACTGCATGCTGTTAAGCTCTTCAGCCAGATGTAGTGTCCAAGCGTGTCCTTGTAGCAAATTTAAGGAAATCGGTAGTTCATTGTGGGTTGTAGCTGCTACCGGTGCCCCGTGCAAATTCCCTGGCACTTTCTACTCGGTGCACACCTGTTAGACTTTCAGCTGCGTTCCTGCTTTACCCGAAGCCTTTCCCCTTGCATCTTGGAGCTCACTTCGCTGCCTTCATGATAAGACGGAAGTGCCAGGGAGTACGTGTCCCTTGGACCAGCTTCCATCATGCTAGGTTGGAGCCACTGTGTGAACATCCCAGCTTGCTCCCACCTTTGGAGGGATCCCTCTCTGGCATGGTCCACATCGGTTCCTACGGTTCACTTGAATGATACTAAACCCTTCACTGGCTGTCTCATTTCCTCACTCCTCTCCTAGCCATCTCTGAAACCACCACCTACGTAGGCTTTCTCTTCTCTAGTCCTGTGTCTAAGGATTTTCTTCTAGGGGACCCAAACAAAGGCGTTCTGGAGGCATTGCTCATCTACTCTGCAATTGTTCAGAGGTTCAATTTTCTCTAGTGGAGTGAATCAGCACTTCTTGACTTCAGTTATAATAGTGACTCTTTTAGTGTCTGAGTCAAGCCTTAGCCAGTGAGACTACATTACAAAATTATGCTATGAATAACAGAGCAGGTTTTATATAATTTTGCTATCAAAAGTGGAGGTCCAGCTGCTTGCTGCTCAAAAGCCACTAAAGAGGGGAGGTTGGTAGAAAGAAAAGTTTGCTTCATCTTGGTGGCAAGATGCAGTGCAGGCGGGAGGCAGGACCCCTGTTCAACGGCCAGCTCCCCCCGCTGACAATCACTGGGCAGGAGCTTTTATGGGTGGAAGGCCACATGTGGAGACAGCACAGTCGCCTCTCACAGTCATCCTGAAGTTAGTTATGCAGTGGTCTAATCAGCATCATCCTGATTGTTTCAGGCATCTTGTCATCACTTTGAAGTCTCGTAGTTAACTTCTTTCACCTGTGGGGGTTCCAGCCTCTAGAAGACAGCTCACAGGATATTGCTCCGGATATTATCTACAGTCCTTGAGGAAGAACCAAAGGTCTTTGGTTTTGCCTAGTGATTCTCGGACACAACTGAGCCACTGAAATGAACTGAATTGATTATTACATGGTCTCTTTTGATTGGTTTCCTTTGCTTCTGTGTTTTCTCACTTGTTGGTTAAACATATTGTTTGGCTAAAGTTTTTCCACAAACAAACGGCAGGCTGAGGACATGGGAGACAAGGGCTTGGTTTCAATGTCAGCCTACCATATGAGGCCACTCTTTTACTATGGCGTTCCAAAGGTCGTCATCTGCAAAGCTTTCTTGCTGCTGCGGCTGCTGCTAAGTCGGTTCAGTCGTGTCCAACTCTGTGCGACCCCAGAGACGGCAGCCCACCAGGCTGCCCCGTCCCTGGGATTCTCCAGGCAAGAACACTGGAGTGGGGTGCCATTTCCTTCTCCAATGCAGGAAAGTGAAAAGTGAAAGTGAAGTCGCTCAGTCATGTCTGACTCGTAGCGACCCCATGGACTGCAGCCCACCAGGCTCCTCTGCCCTGGGGTTTTCCAGGCAAGTGTACTGGAGTGGGGTGCCATTTCCTTCTCCTGGGTGACCCATTATTTCCTAGACAAGAATTCTCTCATCTCCTCTTCAGGGAGTTGTAAGACTTGATGTTGGCGTTCTGAGGACAAGACCGAGATGCTGTTGAGAGTTTCTGCTTGAGGCAGGCTCCCCGCTTTGACTTCAGTTTGCAGCCGTTAACTTTACCCAGGTGGTGTGTCCCAGAGCCTCCAGACTCTGTTTGCTTTTTCCTTGGCAATAAATCTCCACTTTTTCTCCTGGGTGGGGAGAGATACTTGCAGAAGGTGAGAATGGTAAATACCTTAAACATTGATTTAACCAAAATCCTTGTTTCCAGCCCCAGGCTTTCACCCACATTCTGCTGGTTCTCCAATTCCTGGGACTTTCCAGAGAGGAGAAAGGGACCCTGGTTTCTCCTTAGTATCTGTCTTATGTGCTCCCAGGTCTCAGCTTTCTCTGCTGCCTGTTACCCCTCCCCCAGCTAACTCCATGTTTCCCCTTCTGCTGATCTGCTCCCAGTTCTCTCTGTCCTTGTAGCCTTATTCCTTTTAAGTAATTTTAGTGAGATTTCAGTATGAAAAGAAGAAATGTTGAGATTAAAACCACTAGGTGACACAGAAGTTATAAATTGGGGGGGGGGCAGTTTGCAAAGAAATGTCAACTAATGTTATCATTGCCATCACGAGTCCCACAGTCTTTCCAGTTTTGCAAAGTGCATGATCCATGCATGTGCTGTGTTTCCTGTTCAGCTTCTCTACATAGAAGTTTCATTTTTATAATAGGGAAGAATCAAGACCTGCAGGAAAGTATCCGATTTCTCTGCTGCAAAATCATGTTCAAGACATAAAATCCCATCACATTTCTGTAGACGCTGTGCTGTTTCTGAGCCAGTAGCATAAAGTTTCATCTAATCTGCATGAATCAAACATCAGTTCAGTTCAGACACTCAGTCGTGTCTGACTCTTTGTGACCCCATGAATCACAGCATGCCAGGCCTCCCTGTCCATCACCAACTCCTGGAGTTCACTCAAACTCAGTTCACTCAAACTCATGTCTGTCGAGTTGGTGATGTCATCCAGCCATCTCATCCTCTGTCGTCCCCTTCTCCTCTTGCCCCCAATCCCTCCCAGCATCAGGGTCATTTCCAATGAGTCAACTCTTTGCATGAGGTGGCCAAAGTACTGGAGTTTCAGCTTTAGCATCAGTCCTTCCAATGAATACCCAGGACTGATCTCCTTTAAGGTGGACTGGTTGGACCTTCTTGCAGTCCAAGGGACTCTCAAGAATCTTCTCCAACACCACAGTTCAAAGGCATCAATTCTTCAGTGCTCAGCTTTCTTCACAGTCCAACTCTCACATCCATACATGACCACAGGAAAAACCATAGCCTTGACTAGACAGACCTTTGTTGGCAAAGTAATGTCTCTGCTTTTGAATATGCTATCTAGGTTGGTCATAACTTTCCTTCCAAGGAGCAAGCATCTTTTAATTTCATGGCTGCAGTCACCATCTGCAGTGATTTTGGAGTCCCCAAAAATAAAGTCTGACACTGTTTCCGCTGTTTCCCCATCTATTTCCCATGAAGTGATGGGACCGGATGCCATGAGCTTCGTTTTCTGAATGTTGA
>SJYC01116404.1:0-73299 GCA_006408675.1 Madoqua kirkii
TATATAACATATATTCATAATTATATTCATCATCATAATTATGCATAATTGTATATTAATATTATATATGTTTGTATATTAATTATATAGTATATATTATACATTAGGTATTCTATAATTTTCATATTCTTTCCTATTGCAGTTTATCAGCGGATGTTGAATACAGTTCCCTGTTGAATAGCCACTAGGACCTTGTCTTTTGTCTGTTTTCTGTGTGACAGTTTGTATCTGCTAATCCCAGACTCCCAGCTCTTTCCTTCTTTACCTCCCTGCCCTTTGGCAATCACATGCCTATTTTCTATGCTTATGAGTCTGTTTGTGTTTGATAGATAAGTTCATTTGTATTGCACTCTAGATCCCATATATAAGTTATATTTGTCTTTCTCTGTCCAACTTTCTTCACTTAGCATGGTAATTTCTAGCTCCATCTGTGTTGCTGCAAGTGGCATTATTTCATTCTGTTTGATGGCTGAGTAATATTCCATTTTATTGTATATATGTGCCACATCCTCTTTACCTGAAGATGGTTATTAATAACCCCAAGCTCTGGGCTATGTCCAATTGGTGTCTATCAGCATACTTAATGCTCATGACAATCCAGTGAGATCCACGGCAACTCACATTTTGTGCAAATTGGAATCAGGCAAAATTTAATTATGCAAATCTGAAATAATTTAATACAAATTATCAACACATTCTCACTTTATTTACAAAATTCAAGCCTAGCAAATGTCTCCTAATTTGAAAAAGTGTGAAGAATTTCCACATTTAAATGATAAACCACAGGAATTTGAAATAATATTTATGCTTTGGTCACATGAGGATGTGCCACGTTTGCTGGCAAAGAATAATTGTTAGAATGAAAGCTAATGCTTACTGAACACTACCTAAGTGCTTCATAGGTATCATCTTTATTTTTCATGCAAAAAATTTTATGTGGCATAACTACATTTAGGCCCACTCTGCAGATGAGGAAAAGGTAAGTAGCAGTGGAATTTAAATTCGAGGAGCCTGGATTCAGGTTAATTAATGCCTACCTCATTTTCCAGGATTAGCCTTGAAGTATTGTGCACTTTGTAGTATATAACATTTATGAAACCTCCTCTTAGGTGAAATGCACCTGAATTTTACATAGTATATTCTCATCTTTAAAGCTTCAAACTGGTAATGTAACACCTCCAAGGCCTCAAAGCCAATAGAAGCCACATGTTTCATCTGTCAGAAACAGTAGCTATTATGTCTAGATAAAGTCAGACACACCTGAGATGCAAAGTCCTCCTGCCTCATGCCTTCAGAGACTCCCAGGTTTTTGCTTAATCGTAGGTAAATTAAGCCCACACAACCTCTTATATTCAATTTTTAAGCCTCTTTTCTTTCCCCAAGGCCATTCGGATATTAACATTGTCCTAAGAAAAATGCACATTTCCCAAATTCCTGACTACTCTGCCATACCCTCCAATTAAATTCCAGACAAAAGAACCCTCTGGGCATTTCTCTAAGTCCCACACTCCTAACAATGTCTGTTCTGCAACCGTAACACCAACGTGTCAAATAACAACTAGAATCAATACAGGTTCTACCAGGCAAGTGTCAGGGAGGTGGAGAGGGTCAGCCACTAATAACCCCACCAGACATCCTGATCAAATTCAGACAGGCTTCTGCAGTGCCTGTATTCTCTGCAGGTTGGAATCAAAATCAACAAAAACTAGGTTGTAGGTGTGGAAGTTGAAAATTGAGGACATGTCCTTTTACTATTCTCCAAATATAGTGTCACAGCTGTTAAAGCAAAACTTTCGTTTGAGAAGGAGTCCACAAAGATGTGTTATGCCAGCTAACAAGGGGCAACGTTTGCATAGGAAGTGCTGAAGTTTTCTGCCATTGGTACTAGTGGAAGATTTAACATTAACTCAGCTGTGTGTGTTTCCACGTATGCATATGTGCAAAAGAACAAGAAAAAGGAACAGTTTTCTCAACCAAGATGGTCACAGGTTACAATTTGTAAATTGTAAATCCTCTTTGTCACAAAATCCCTTCCCATAAAACAGAAGACACATAAAATAGGAAAATCCTTAGCAACACACAGCTCTGTGTCCTATGTCCTGACTGGGTGTGTGTGGGCAATGAACTTTGATTTGAAAAAGCATTTGCTTCCAGGCTATCTGACGCAGCTACTGGAATCAATTAAAACAGAGCAATAAATAAATAAATAAATAAGTCTTCAAAACAAGTACAGAGCTGTTTCTCCTTCTTACCATCAACATCAGTACTCAGCATTTAAAATTTTATGTTATCCATACTTACCTTGTAACAGTCAATGTTTTAATAAGCTCAGGAGCTCCACTTACAGAGCTTGGAGCTGGAACCCAGAGAGGTTAAGTTGCTTGTCCAAGTCACACAGTGATGGGTTTAAGGTGAGAGACTGGCGCCCACTGGTCGCTCTGTCACCTCGACAGCGATTCTTCCTTAACTGAATATCTAACACACCAAGGAAGTTCCTGATGTTCCTAATCTCTCCTCTCAAGAAATCACTGTCTCTCTAGGTGGGCACTTTTAAGAAAGAGGGGCCCAAGGTCCCTTGCTCAGAGAAGCTCCTGAAGAATAAAGAAATGAAGACAAGTTGGGTCAGCCAGCAGGCACGAAGGAGGCCGAGCATCCAGACGCCCCCTGCGCCCTCAGTCTGCTTGACTCTGCAAGGAACAGAGGTCTTTGAAGAAATGCCAAAGAAACGAGGCACTTGTTAAAGGCCAAGGCTGAATCGTTTCAGTTCAGTGTAAAGAACAGTCATTGCAGTTCCATAAGGACAAAAGGAGGGTGGAGAGCGAGGCTAGGAAATGCCGAGGTGCTGGAGCGCCTCCGAAGATGGGGAGCAAGATCTCGACAAGGACAGATCGGGCAGAGATCAGGGCTCCACAGCTAGAACTGACGGGAAACCCAGCCACGGAACCGCTCCAGTTTTCTCGCAAGAGACCCTCTCACTGGCCCGGGTTAGGTCACGTGTGGAAGCAACGTCTGGCTTCCTGCTTAAATACATATCTATGGGCGCATGCTCAGTCGTGTCTGACTCTTGCGACCCTAGGGACTGCAGCCCACCAGCCTCCTCTGTCCATGGGATTCTCCAGGCCAGAATACTGGAAAGGGTTGACATTTCCTTCTCCAGGGGATCTTCCTGACCCAGCGATCTTCCCACAGCTGCGTCTCCTGTGTCTCCTGCATTGCAGGCAGGTTCTTTACCACTGAGCCACCTGGGAAGTCCCTCTCATGCTTACGGTTCCAAGAAAAAAACAAAAGATGGCAGGTAGTTAAAAGAAACAGATAGCCACCTCAGCATGTTTTAAAAATATCTGAGTTTCCACCCACATCTTCAATAAGACATGTATTACATTTTAAAAGACTAGGCTTCCCTGTAGGCTCAGTAGTAGAGAATCTGCCCGCAGTGCAGAAGTTGTGGGTTTGATTTCTGGGTGGGGAAGATCCCCCGGAGGAGGAAATGGAAACCCACTCCAGTATTCTTGCCTGGGAAATCCCATGGGCAGAGGAACCTGGCGGGCTACAGTCCATGGAGTCACACAGCTTTGGACGTCACTGAGCACGCACTCATTAATTACATTTTAAAATGCATTTTCAAAATATTTTCGAAGTTCTTATTTTGTTTGAGTCTGACAGAGAAACTCACAGTCAAAGAACAAGTAGACATTTGTATTCTTGTTTTTAAGATGAGAAAAGGAAAGTTCAGAGATGCTAAGAGATGGACATAAGACCATGTGATAGAAGGTGTTGTCTGCAGTTAAAGTTCTTAGGTATACCAACCCCCCCAGCTCCATGATGTCATATTGATGATGGTTGATCATATCAGAGGAATAAAAATGGAATCAGATCACACTCAGATCAACTAGCAAAAGCCCCTAGGGGAAGAACCCAGGTATCTGTATTTTTTCAAATGCCTCGGGTAATTTAAAAATGCAAACGGAGTGGAAAACCACTGTTCTAAAAAATACGTCATTTGAAAGTCAGAGGACCAGAGGCAAAATAAAGTTCTTAAAACTTGAAATGTTAAAGGCATGCTTACACTTTTGAAGTGCTTTTCATTTAAATGCTGTCCTATTCCAATAAGAACTTGGATTTATAACTGCCAACTCTGCAAAAGACAACGATTTGAGAGGAAGTTGAGGTTGGCTGGGCCATCCAAATTACCGAGGGATCTGGCAGAGTGGTAGCAGTGAGTTCAGCAGCAGCCCACGGTGAGACTTCTCTGTAGGAGGGCACACTCTCTTTGCTGCTTTAAGCAGAAATTAGACCGTTATTCCTTTACCACTGAGAGCATTTCACTGTCTGTCAGAAGATGCGTTTGTTAGTGGCATTGGTTTTGTACGTATCGGAGAAGTAAAGAGACTCTAAATAGAAAAACATGGAACCACAATCCTCTCTTCTTGGAACTACTTGATTTCTATACTCTTTCCCTCTTTTATGATGGCTGTTGGAGAGACTGGCAATGGCAGACGTGTCTACTCACTTCCTGCTCCCCACTGGCCAAAAATAAAATGAAATGAAACAAAACAAAAACCCCAAGAATACTCAAACAAAAGGACACAGAACTTCTAGTGCCAAACAGAGGCTTTTGAGTGTTGCCATAGTCAAGCTCAGATCGGATTTGATGAAGATTTCGGACTGAGGCAATAGAGTGAGTTTTCCTCTCTTTGCAAGTATTCCCTAGTTGTGGTGGCACCTTGGCATCTTCTGAGCTAGGCTTCAAACTCCGGATGCCAGCTGTGTCTTTACCCACCATGCAGTTTGTATGGGCTCCCTGGGTGGTGCAGTGGTAAAGAATCCACTTGCCAATGCGGGAGACTCAGGAGACGCAGGTTCGATCTGTGGGTCAGGAAGATCCTTGGAGAAGGAACTGGCAAGCCACTCCAGTATTCTTGCCTGAAAAGTTCCATGGACAGAGGAGCATGGTGGTCCATGGGGTGCCACAGAGCCAAACATGACTGAGCGCACACACGGGGCAGCTTATATATGTTACTGAAGACCCGGCCCATTTACCAAAACAAAATGGTCCATACAATTGGTGTCCAATGACTGTTAGGGGTTGTTCTGAGAAGAAGGAAACATCAGCTGGGCGTGTTATCATGGCAGAAAACAGAATTATCATATATGGTAACTACAAGGAACCACAGTGCTAGCAGATTTGAAATAAAATCTCATTTAATCCTGTAATATAATCTTGCCTCATCAATGTCTCAATAACTGATGAACTGAATGTGATCATCTGTAAGTTAATTATTACTCTCATTTATCAGATAAGCTGAAAATTCAAAAGTGTATGACTTGTATAAGGTTACACTTTATTATCTTCATGAACTTGACCAGTGGTGTCTGCATTATGTGAAAAAGTCAGTCAAGATTTACTCTGTCCATGTGCTGTTCCTCAACAATTCTTCCAGTGGATTCCTCAAGGTATAGAGAAAACAGCCAATTAATAGAGTAAATGCTTATTTATGTAATCTGTTATCGTGGTATTATATACACCAGAATGCCTGAGACACACAGACAATAAATATGCAATTGTTATTAACAATGGGTAGAATATCTATAAACTGTTGCCTGGATTTGTCTGATAAATCACAAAGAATCCTCCCATACATAAAACAGTCTTATGATTCCTGGGCTGTATATGCATTCTTCACCTTAAAACAACAACAGCAAAACAGTTGATTAACAATGTTGTTTTAGTTTCAGGTATTCAGCAAAATGATTCAGCTCTGCACAAACGTATCACTATTCTTTTCAAATTATTTTCCCATTTAGGCTACTACGGAGTTCTGAGCAGAGTTCCCTGTTGCATTCAGCAGGTTCTTGCTGGTTATCTATTTTAAATATAGCCGAGGTGTATGTGTCAATTGCAAACTCCCAATTTCAGGACAACGGAGGGGTTTTCCTGATCACCAAAGGGAGAAAAGCATATTGCAAAGTGATGCACACAAAATGAATGGCCCTGAAAAGCAGATCAGAGTTCTCTAGGAAAGCCTGGGAAGATGAACGTCAGAAGGAAGCACTGGTTATGCACACCCATGCTCTTTTATGAGGAGGGCGGTCTTGAGAAAAGCTGAGACAGCGGAGATATGCAAAGAAGAGACGGAGCACACAAAAATAATTTTAATATTGGGTTAAGCAAAACGCAAACAAGAAGATGCATTTTCAGTCGAAGTAGAAAGGAAATTAATGTTTACCAAGAGCTACTATGTTAAATACTTTATATAAACCTCCCTGAATACCATTTGCCTTGGTTCACCACAAATGATGAGAACTCTTTTGCAGCAATAATTACTTGTAGTTTCCCGTAATTAAACTCTAGTTTATTTATTTATTGAACTGAATTTAATGTATTCGTCATGTTGTGGGGAAAAGTAAATGCAGAGTTGCCCTGAAAATTGATCAGAAAGAAGGAACTAAAACCTGTGCACAAATTTAAGCCATTTATTCACTGCAGCATATTCCTGCGGTCGTAAGTATTTGTGACAGTGAATGTTTTTCCATCATAAGAAAGAATTGTTTTTTCATATATTCCTATAAGTATTACGGTGCTACTTATATTCTTAAAAGTTAGTCACACTCATATTTGAAATGGCATTTATGTCTAAACCATAGCTGTTGCAGATGGATCTTAAAGTTATTAGTGTAGCCCATCAAATTTCTATCTCCCCTTTTCCACTGAATAAAGACAAGAAACTCTCCACAGGCTCACAGATGATCCCAAGCTTTTCCTCTTCCGGTCTCTGCTGTAAAGCCAGGAGGAGACTATTAATCCAGCAAACACAGCTACCTCCCTCGTACTTTGTGGCTGGATTCGGAGGGATTCTAAGCTATAGAAAAATTTCTCCTGTGTGATTTCCCAGAGATAAAAAGACCTAGCCTGAAAGATGAGGGTCATCTTAGATTTCATTTTGGCTATCCAAAGATGGTCTATAGCAGTCAAATCCAATAAGGAAAATAGAAATGACTAAATATTTTAAGCAGAGACATTTAATTCATATTTGGTGGCATAAGAGAGAGAACAGCTGTGAGAAAATAGGAGATGATGAGAAAGTTGGAGATCAGGAAAACCAGGATGCCATATGCCCCACTCGGATCGCATGGAGGGGGTGTGGTAACACCAGAACCCAAGGACTGGGTCACTCAAGGCAACTGGGGCCACAGTGGGCTTGTCCAGCCTGAGCTGGAGCCATGGAGAAGGTGAAGCCTAGGCAGGGAAGGTAGAAAATGTCTCTGTCTTCCTCCTCTTCCCACGCTCTGGTCTCTGGAAAACTCCGGAAGGGACCAGCAAAAGGACTGCTTCATCATCATGCAGGTCACATCTTCCCTTGCAGCACTGAGCTGCATGAAAGGCACCCTGAAGTGCAACACCATCTCACGAGCCGAGGCCACCCCCTCTCCAGGATGAGAAGCAGCTGTATGGCCTTGAAGTGAAAGTGCCCATGAGAATTGTTTCTGAACTCATGTTTGACACCTGCAATGTCCCCTTTCTGATGGGGACTCCAGATATATCTGAGTGAGGTAGGGAAGAGGGAGAAGTGGAGAAAAGGGAGTGCCAAAGGGCCCCCCAATACTCAAAGAATGGAAGTCAGTGAAACGTCAATCATTCCCGTCCTAAAGAAGACCTAGCATTACCTCTAGACTTCCAACACCTGGGAAATTTCAGATTATGCAGATAACTAAAACAAACCCATCAAAATGTCAGCAGTGAGCATCATGTCTGCATTTTCTAAAATGTATGCAATGAGCGTAATTTACTTTTATTATGTCTAAGGTTTCTAAAAATAAAGTAGCATAGCCCATTTTATTTAGAATACTTGCTGCTTTCTGCTTTCCTGGTTGGACCTTGACTCACAAAAACCCTTTCTGGGTGGCTAGCAGCTGATTATCCATCTTGAGGCAATTCAGCAAGGACCCGTCTCCCAGGGTGCTGCTTGCTGTGAGCAGATTTAATTGGCCCAACTTGTCAAAACCAAGCATTCTGCTGTGATTCTTGATCTCTGAAAATCTCTGACCGAGGCAGCTTTAATGCTCCTGTTAGCATGACTGAACTTTGGGCAACTTTCTTCCTAATTAGAGGTCCCTGTCTCCCTTATTTTAGACAATTTACTTTAGAAAACTAGTATATGTAATTTTTTCTCTGTCTCCTTTGAAAAATATATTTAAATCTCCTTAGAAGCCTCTCAGGCGTCCATTGTACCTCAGCTAGTGAAGAATCCATCTGCAATGAAGGAGACTCTGGTTCATTCCCTGGGTTGGAAGATCCCTTGGAGAAGGGAATGGCAACCCACTCCAGTATTCTTGGGTTTCCCTGATGGTAAACAGTAAAGAATCTGCCTGTAATACAGGAGACCTGGGTTCAGTTCTTGGATTAGGAATATCCCCTGGAGAAGGGAACAGCTACCCACTCCGGTATTCTTTCCTGGGTAATCCTATAAACAGAAGAGCCCGGTGGGCTACAGTCCATGGGGTCACAAAGAGTTGGACATGACTGAGTGACTGAGCATACACATAGGGAGAAAGCGCCCTACCTTCCAGTCTCGGGGGAGGATAGGAGCCTAACTTCTGCAGGTGACTCACTTCATGCTGTAAAACCACCTCCTGTCCTGAAGATAGGAGAAAGTTCACTTCTCCTTTGGGTTAAGTCAGTTAGCAAACACAGGCTATGGTGTCCCCATCCCAGATCTTATATCCCCCAGAGAAATCTCTGTGAACCCATGTTCAACACCCGTAACACCCAGCTGGATAGTCTCTCTCCACTACTGCAACGGTCTTGCATAAAGTCATCCTTTCTTGTTTAACTTTTTCCAGCACAGTCTTTAGTTTGACACCTCCTTCCTCCCTCTTGGGCTCATCCTACAGTTATGAATCATTAATATTTTTTAGCAAAGATAAATATAATTCTTGATTGACTCTTTCATCTCCTTGGGAAGCTGAGGAAGATAAATTAGATGCATGCTCAAAAAGGGCTTGCCTAAAGCAAGTTGTGACTTGTAAAACAAGCTTCCTTTGTTTCCAAAAGGCTTCTAATTGAGAAAAGTGTTAGATTTCATTCTCTTCTCTCTCCTCTTTTTTCTGTCTTCTTTCTATTTCAACACACTATACCACACATATACACACACAGTTCTTTTTATCTCATTTGAAAGACGTACTTGCTCTTCTCATTAATTTAGGAAAGAAACTCTGAGCCAGGGGTGTGGGACAACAACCAGACCTTCCTGTAGTGAAGGACTGTCACCAGCAGCTGGGAGGGCAGCTGGTGGAAGCCCTTCAGCTGCCAGTCCTTCAGCAATCGCCTCACTCATTTGCAGAGAGTGTCCGTACCTAAGATCCCTTGCCCATCAAACACAAAGCACCCTCACTCAGGGATGGGGCAAACCCCAGCCGTCTTGGCTCAACTCAGAACAAATCTTCAGCATCACCTTCCAGCTCCAAGAGTGCCTGTGGAGTCTTCAAAAACTGCCACAGGGCGGGCATCACACTTCAACTTCTCCTGCCTCATCCTCTTTCTTCTCCCTCTTCCCTGGGTGCTGATCTCAAGAACACTTCATAATAAATATCCTAACCACTAAACCACTAATCACAGGATCTGCTTCCCAGCAAATGCAACCCGCAACAGGATTGCTATGAGAACCAAGTCAAATGTACATGAAATTCCTACAGAATCTCTGAAGTGGAACCAACTGAAAGCTATAAATAATGATGAGCGCTGATTGAGTACTGTGCTAGGCACTTTAATAAGCCTTTTACAGTTCTCACCAAAACTGCAAGATAGATATTTTCTCCTTATTTTCAAGTGAGGAAACTAATCTAACAGAGGTCCACATTTTGGCCCAGGTTACCCAGCTAGTTACTAAGTGTCCGTAACCAGGATTGGTCCTGGGATCTTTGGGGCTACACTTTATTATCCTGCCTCATCACCTATGACAACCTCATCTTAACTGAGATAGCTTCTTGACTGCATGTCATCTATGAACTTGTGAGCCTTGACTTTAAGAGACAAGAGTATTAAGATGGGACATAAAAGTGCCTCCAGCTGGGGGTGGGGGAGCCATGCATTTAATAACAACCAGTGAAAAGTTCAGCTTCCTCCTCCTAGCTGTGCCAGGAAGTGCTTCCTGCTAAGAACAGAGAAAGGTTATCAAGTCTATTAACCTCAGTGACTAAATGAGAACCCAGATGCTCTCCTTGAAAATAAAATCCTCCCTAACAGATGGTCAGGTTTAACAAGTCAGGATTGAGACTGAAGCTTCCAAGTAGCTCATCTGTACAAAAACAGAATCAAAGAGAACCAAAGAACTGCGCCAGCCCAGTTGGGGTTTAGATATTGGTACCAGGAATGACCTGCAACTAAAAGGAAGCACCTTTCACCAATGCCAGTGTCTGTGAGGTAGACCAGATGGTCATATTAGCTGACCAGAGGAAGCTTGATTTGGTGGCTGGAGACTGTCTCACATGAGACAATCCTGAAGGAAGACATGATTCACTCTTTAAAAAATTTTTTTCATTGCAGTTTAGTTGCTTTACAATGTTATGTCAGTTTCTGCTGCTACTGCTGCTGCTGAGTTGCTTCAGTCGTGTCCGACTCTTCATGACCCCATGGACTGCAGCCTACCAGGCTCCTCTGTCCACGGGATTTTCCAGGCAAGAGTACTGGAGTGGGGTGCCATTGCCTTCTCTACAATTTCTACTACAGAGTCAGCTATATGCACACACATATGTCCTCTCTTTTGGATTTCCTTCCCATTTAGGTCATCACAGGAAACTGAGTAGAGCTCCCTGTGCCATACAGTAGGCTCTCCTTCAGTTCGATTCAGTCGCTCAGTCGTGTACGACTCTTTGCAGCCCCATGAATTGCAGCACGCCAGGCCTCCCTGTCCATCACCAACTCCTGGAGTTCGAGTCCATCGAGTCAGTGATGCCATCCAGCCATCTCATCCTCAGTCGTCCCCTTCTCCTCCTGCCCCCAATCCCTCCCAGCATCAGAGTCTTTTCCAATGAGTCAACTCTTCGCATGAAGTGGTCAAAGTACTGGAGTTTCAGCTTTAGCATCATTCCTTCCAAAGAAATCCCAGGGCTGATCTCCTTCACAATGGGCTGATTGGATCTCCTTGCAGTCCAAGGGACTCTCAAGAGTCTTCTCCCACACCACAGTTCAAAAGCATCAATTCTTTGGCACTCAGCCTTCTTCACAGTCCAACTCTCACATCCATACATGACCACTGGAAAAACCATAGCCTTGACTAGACAGACCTTTGTTGGCAAAATAATGTCTCTGCTTTAGAATATGCTATCTAGGTTGGTCATAACTTTCCTTCTAAGGAGTAAGCATCTTTTAAGAGGAGAGTGAAAACATTGGCTGAAAGCTCAACATTCAGAAAACGAAGATCATGGCATCTGGTCCCATCACTTCATGGGAAATAGATGGGGAAACAGTGGAAACAGACTTTATCTTTTCGGGCTCCAAAATCACTGCAAATGGTGACTGCAGCCATGAAATTAAAAGGTTCTCCTTATTATCTATTTTTACACAGGATCAATGGGTCAGTGTGGTAAAGAATCCACCTGCCAATGCACAAGACACAGGAGACACAGATTTGATCCCTGGGTTGGAAGGATCCCCTGGAGGAGGAAATGGCAACCCGCTCCAGTGTTCTTGCCTGGAAAATTCCATGGACAGAGGAGCCTGGCCAGCTATAGTCCATGGAGTTGCAAAGACTCAGACACGACTGAACACACATGCATGCATGCCCTATGCCCTATGCCCTAGCTATCTATTTTACAGAGTATCAATGGTGTATATGTATCTCAATCTCCCAATTCACCATACCCCCTTCGCCCCACTTTGGTGGCCATATGTTTGCTCTCTCTGCCTGTGTCTTCACTACTTCTTTGCAAATAGATTTATTTCTAGCATTTTTCTAGATTCTCTATATATGCATTAATATACTATACTGGTTTTTCTCTTTCTGACTTACTTCAGTCCGTATGACAGTCTCTAGTTCCATCCGTGTCCACTTAGTGTATTGGATAACTATCTTGTGCCAAGTACTGACTCTGTGGTTGGAGGTACCAGGTAAGAAAGAGGCAGTAACTGCCACTAAGGAGGCCATGAGCCAGTGAAGATCAAGAGCCAAGTAAAAGGGCAGTTTCTATGCATGAGTCAGGAAAAACTCTAGGGATAAACAATGGATGCAGTGAGAGAATGTCAAGGCTATCTCCTGACCACTTCTCGGTCAAGGCCCACTTCCCAGGGGAGGAAGCAGAGGCTGAGACTTGGAAGATGAGTAGAAGTTAGCCAGGAAGTGTTTGGAAGACAAAGAGAACTGAGGAGAGGCATAGGCAACCATTTAGCAAAGGCTCAGAAGAAGAATACCTGGGGCAATCTGAATTCATTTGGAACAAAGTTTTTGAATATTCTTAAAAAAATATAAAATACTAAATGTACTATTTTATATACTTTATGAAACACGAGAGAAGTTTGGCTCTAAAGAAAGCTGAGTGCTGAAGAATTGATGCTTTTGAACTGTGGTGTTGGAGAAGACTCTTGAGAGTCCCTTGGACTGCAAGGAGATCCAACCAGTCCATCCTAAAGGAAATCAGTCCTGAATATTCACTGAAAGGACTGATGCTGGATTTTAAACTCCAATACTTTGGCTACCTGACTCATTTGAAAAGACCCTGATGCTGGGAAAGATTGAAGGTGAGAGGAGAAGGGGGTGACAGAGGATAAGAAGATTGGATGGCATCACCTACTCAACAGACATGAGTTTGAGTAAACTCTGGGAGTTGGACAGGGAGGCCTGGTTTGCTACAGTTCAGGGGGTCACAAAGAGTTAGACATGACTGAGCAACTGAACTGATGAAGCATGAAGATTCTATGTAACATTCACTCATTTGACAGATATTTCTTGAGCTCTTACTAAGCACCAGGTACTGTCCTAGCCCTCATGGTCACAGTCACTAGTAATAAGAGCCATCCTCTCACTAACAAGACTTGCACTGAATATCTACCATAAGCCGGAAATCCTAGACATTAGGTGGGAATGAATCATGGTTCTCCTTTGGGATGGAATATTTAAATGACCCAGGGAGCTTTTAAAAATTTCAATTCACATTGAAGTTGGAAGTCAGCCTCAATGTGTTCAATATTTTTAAAGATATTAATTTTAAATACTTGTCACTTTCAATGACATGATTGGTTATTCTCTGATTTTACAAACAATACATATTCCTTGCAGACAACTTGAAATACATAAAAGAGAAAAGTAAAAAATATAACGATCATCCATAATCCATACCCCAGAAATAACTGCCATCAGCATTTTGATGCATTGCTTCCAGTGTCTACTTTTTTGAAACTGATGTATATTTGACCTACAACACTTTTAGTTTCAGGTACACAGCATAGTGAGTCAGTATTTCTGTAGGTTACAAAATGACCACCATGATATGTCTAGTGACCATCTGTGTCAAGGTGTTTAATTTTTGTAAATTAAGTTCTGGTACTTTTCCAAAGCAAACCTTGATTGGTTCTCACCTCTCTTGCTTGTATATTTAACTTAATGACAGAAAGCACTGTGCCTGACATTAGTCATAAGGATTTCTAATTCCTGGCCATTGAGAAATTCTGACATGGTGGGGATAAAATACACTACCTTTCTGGGTGATTCGGGGTCCAGGCGCATGGTCAGGGCTGAGAGAGTCCAGCTGTATGACAACAAGAAGGGTGTACAGTATCATGAAGGTTCCCTACTCTGCCCAGAATCTGGACCATAAAGTCTTACTGAGCCTCAACATAGGCCACAGTTTGTGAGAGGTGAGCGGTGAGACTGGCAACAGGAAGGTCTGGGAAAGGTCAAGAAGGGCAGGGAATTCTCTGGATTAGCAAACTTCAGGCTCTCCCCCTCTTGTGTGTTCCGATTCTTCTCTCTGATCACCAGCACACTGTTACTTCTGCTTCCTTCGATGTGTCAAAAATGAGTCATTGAGTCTTGTCCACCCATAAGGTGAGAAATGTGCACTATTTCTTCAAAGGAAGATTGCCAAAGAATATGAGAATGTTTAGAAACTAAAATCTGAAGAGGCACATGCACCCCATCGTAGCATTATTCACTACAGCCAAGACAAGGAAGCAACTTACATGTCCATCAACAGATGAATAGGTAAAGATGTGGTATGCGTACACAATGGAATAATACTCAACCACTGAAAGGAATGAAATAATGCCATTTGCAGCAGGATGGACCTAGAGATTATCATACTAAGTGAAGTTAGCCAGAGAAAAGCAAATACTGTATTACATCATTTACATGTGGAATCTTACAGAAGTGGTAAAAATGAATTTATTTACAAACAGAAATAGAGTCACAGGAAATGTGGGGTTTGAGCCCCAGGTTGGGAAGATACCCTGGAGGCAGAGATGGCAACCAACTCCAGTATTCTTGCCTGGACAATCCCATGGACAGAGGAGCCTGGTGGGCTACAGTACATGGGGTCATAAAGAGTCGATTATGACTGACTGACCGAGAATAGCATCTTGGTTTGCAGAAAATACTTTCAATTCTCTTTTGTACCTGCCAGAGGAATGGGTCAACTATTTATAGGTCTTCATAGATCTGTCAAAACTCATCTTGCCCAGGCTTAGAGACTGAATCCCTTCCAGATGATCTTGGTCAGTCAGAGTGGCCACCTGAAAGCTTCACAGCATCAAGCAGCCAGCAGGGATGACAGGGAAAGGCCACAGTCCCAGACAGTCCTGGGCTACAGCCCGGTGGTCTCTGAACCGCCTCCCAGAGGTCAGTAGTCTCTGAACCTCCTCCCATGTTTTAACATGGGTTGAAACATCTGCAAATGTTGAACAATGATTGCTATGTCAGAAGTTAAATTCACAAAGTATATGTCACACTTATTAGTTCTGAATGTTGGGTGGTTTTAAACTTTGAGCCTCGAGAACACGACACTCAGAGTCAAGGGTGGGAAGAACGGCCATAGGTCCCTTTACCCATCTGACAAAGGGTGGGGCCGGGGGGTGGTCGGCATCATTTGGTAGTCTCAGGAACTCTCTCCGTAATGAGGAGAAGGAACAATTTTCAGCCTGAAATAGAAAGATGGAGGTAGGGATCTGAGCCATATAAACTTGGGTTGAAATCCCAGCTTCCTTATTTGCCAGTTTTATGGCTTTGGGTTAAGTCACTTAATCTTTCTGACATCGCAGTCGTTATCAGTAAAGTGGGGTTCCTTTATATTTGCTTTGCAGAAAAAAATAATAATGGATTTCATGCCACACATTACTCGCCAGGCAATACACTGAACAGAGCATTCTTCACTCAGTGGAGCTCTGAGCTGTAGTGCTTGATTGATAGCACGAGTGTGCGTGCATGCTCACTTGCTTCAGTCGTGTCTGACTCTTTCGTGATCCTATGGACTGTAGCCCCCCAGGCTCCCCTGTCCATGGAATTCTCAGGGCAAGCATACCGGAGTGGGTTGCCATACCTTCCTCCAGGGAGTCTCCCCAACCCAGCAATCGAACCTGAGTCTCTAGGGTCTCCTGCATGAGCAGGTGGACTCTTTACCTACTGAGCTACCTGGGAATAATACTATTAATACTATCTTCCTTAGCTAAGCACTTGACTCATGTTTTTCTTTCAAGAGCTCTAAAAAGAAATTCTGTTAATAGATGAGAGAACTCAGGCTTACAGGGTACAGTAACTTAGCAAATGTCACAGAAATGAGATGAATATATTCAGGCAGATTTTTCTGCTGAGTACTTACAACAGTGCTCGTCAAACACTAACATGCACACGAATTGAATCACCTGAAGATTGCATTCAATGCTCATTCTGGCTCAGGAGGCCTGGGGTGGGGCTGAAGGTCTACCTGTCCAGGCAGGACCAGGTGGTGCTAATGTGGCTGGGCTGCAGCAGCAGCAAGAGTGTAAAAAGCGGTTCTGGTGCTGCTAAAGCTCAGCCTCTGTACTCGGGTGCCAAATTAAATCTTGGAGACAGAGTTTGGGGTGAAGTAGAAAAGAACAGCATTATTGCTTTGCCAGGCAAAGGGGGACACAGCCGGCTAATGCCCTCAAGATCCTATGTCCCACACTGGAGAGGGTAGGAATAATAAGCAGGTTCAAGGAGTGTGATCAAATCATGGACATTCTTCTGATTGGTTGGTGGGGAGGTAACAGGGAGTCAGCATTTTCAACCTTCTGGTTCCAATTTCTCTGGGGAGGAGAGGAGGTCTATGTGATTGTGGCCAGCATACAGTTAAATTCTCCTCCTAGTGGGGATTTCAGTATCTGCAAAACCACTTAAAGGACATAGCTCAGAATATCGTCTATAGCCCTTGAGGAAGGGTTACAGATCCTTGACTTTGTTTAATGGCTCAAGTATTGTTATTTTATCTTGTTTGACTGTTTTCCTTTCTTTCTGCATTCTCTCACTTCTCTGATTAGATCTATTCTTTGACTAAAGTATTTCTACATACAAAAGGCAGGTGGAGGACCAGAGTGGGAAGGTCTGTTCTGGGAAGGTCTTATAGGGTTGTGCTAATTACAAGGGTGGTTGTTGAGAAGTAGGGCTTCCCAGGTGAGCCCGCAATAAAAATCCACCTGCCGATGCATGAGACAAAGGAGACTTGGGTTCAGTCCCTGGGTCCAAAAGATCCCCTGGAGAAGGAAATGGCAATCCACTCCAGTATTCTTGCCTGGGAAATCCCATGGATAGAGGAACCTGGCAAACTATAGTTCATGGGGTTGCAAAAGTATCAGACACGACTTAGCAGCTGAGCATACATAAAGAGGTAAGAAATGACTGTTTCTCTCTGTCCCACAATTGGCCTTAGAGGGAATGAAGTTGATTTGAGCAAATAAACAGTCTTGTAGCTGCTCAAATTAACTAGCCAGTTCACTGCCGCGTTTTCAACATTGCCAACTAAACACCGACCTTTGGAACTTCAGGGAGATCAGGATTCATATTCGCAACTGGTAAAAATAAGTAAAGGCTACAAGTTTTTATGAAATTGCCTGCACGTGGGCTTAGTCACTCAGTCTTCGCCAACTCTTTACAACCCCATGACTGTAGCCACCAGGCTCCTCTCTTCATGGGATTCACCAGGCAAGAGCACTGGAGTGGGTTGCCATTTCCCTCTCCAGGGGATCTTCCTGACCCAGGGATTGAACCTGTGTCTTCTCTGGCTCCTGCACTGGTTGGTGGATTCCTTACCACTGAGCTACCTACAAAGCCACCTTCATGAACTTAGATGCTTGTAAATTCTCAATATAACCCTCAAAGACTGAGTTGACTAATCATTTTACTTTCAACTAACTAGTTGAAGGTACACATACCTCCCTCAGATGCTACAGTGATTCTCACTTCCTTTTACAAGTTTGATTTCGTATTATGGAAATCTCAAAGATTCTTAACTTCCTCAGCAGAGACCCCGAGGCCCCAGAAAATACAAAACTGTTTCACTGAGTCCCAGAAAGCCCTAGAAAACCCCCAAGCAACTTGAAATTCTACCAGCTATTTCAGACAGTAAGAAAACATTGTGTTGCAGAGCAGCAATGGAGACGCAGACATAGAGAACAGACTATGGACAAGGACAGGGAAAGGAGGGAGAGGGTGGGATGAAAGGAGAGAATAGCTGTAAGCATGTGCACTAGAGCACATAGACAGCCAGCCAGTGGACATTTGCTGTGTGACTCAGGGAACTCAGAGTGGGGCTCTGCGGTAACCCAGAGGAGTGGGAAAGGGCCGGAAGTGGGGTGGAGGTTTAAGACAGAGGGGATATATGCACACCTACAGTTAATCCGTGTTGACACAGGGCAGTGGCTCAGACAGTAAAGAATCTACCTGCAGTACAGGAGACCAGGGTTCAATTCCTGGGTTGGAAAGATCCCCTGGAGAAGGAAATGGCAACCCACTCAGCATTCTTGCCTGGTGAATCCCATGGACAGAAGAGCCTGGCGGGCTATAGTCCATGGGGTCACAGAGAGTCGGACACGACTGAGCGACTTTCACATGACAAAAATCTAACCAATATTTTAAAACTATCATCAAAAAAAAAGAGATGAAAGCCAGGAAAAGGTATTTAAAACATTAGCTTTGAGAGGGACATTCTTCTGCACTGAAACAAAAAACCGTATTTGGTTCTTTCCCATCATATGGTTCTTTCCCAGCATTTCCCACCCCACCTCCAGATGCATTTCTGTGGTGTCAGTTTTAATGATGTTATTAGGCCGAGTTCATGGGCCTGAGACACACTTGCAGTCACACTACCCAGACAAACAAACCAAAGCTTGGAGTTTGGAGCAGAGAAAGGTTTATTGCAGGCCATACAAGAAGAATGGCTCCTCCTCACCCCCTCCCCCTCAAATCCTGAAATCTCAAAGGAGCTCTGCAAAGAATTTTTAGCACACTGTTAATAAGGGGGTTTGGGCAGAAACTAATGCCACAGCTGGTGATTTCTTATGAAGTGAATGTCGTTGCTTAACAGCAATAAACTGCCCTCTGCGCCAAACTTTGGTTTGTTTTGGCTAGGTAGTTTGACCTCAACTAAAGGAGATCAGCCCTGGGATTTTTTTGGAGGGAATGATGCTGAAGCTGAAACTCCAGTACTTTGGCCACCTCATGCAGAGCTGACTCATTGGAAAAGACTCTGATGCTGGGAGGGATTGGGGGCAGGAGGAGAAGGGGACGGCAGAGGATGAGATGGCTGGATGGCATCACTGACTCGATGGAGTCTGAGTGAACTCCGGGGGTTTGTTAATCCGTGTTGACACAGGGCAGTGGCTCAGACAGTAAAGAATCTACCTGCAGTACAGGAGACCAGGGTTCAATTCCTGGGTTGGAAAGATCCCCTGGAGAAGGAAATGGCAACCCACTCAGCATTCTTGCCTGGTGAATCCCATGGACAGAAGAGCCTGGCGGGCTATAGTCCATGGGGTCACAGAGAGTCGGACACGACTGAGCGACTTTCACATGACAAAAATCTAACCAATATTTTAAAACTATCATCAAAAAAAAAGAGATGAAAGCCAGGAAAAGGTATTTAAAACATTAGCTTTGAGAGGGACATTCTTCTGCACTGAAACAAAAAACCGTATTTGGTTCTTTCCCATCATATGGTTCTTTCCCAGCATTTCCCACCCCACCTCCAGATGCATTTCTGTGGTGTCAGTTTTAATGATGTTATTAGGCCGAGTTCATGGGCCTGAGACACACTTGCAGTCACACTACCCAGACAAACAAACCAAAGCTTGGAGTTTGGAGCAGAGAAAGGTTTATTGCAGGCCATACAAGAAGAATGGCTCCTCCTCACCCCCTCCCCCTCAAATCCTGAAATCTCAAAGGAGCTCTGCAAAGAATTTTTAGCACACTGTTAATCAGGGGGTTTGGGCAGAAACTAATGCCACAGCTGGTGATTTCTTATGAAGTGAATGTCGTTGCTTAACAGCAATAAACTGCCCTCTGCGCCAAACTTTGGTTTGTTTTGGCTAGGTAGTTTGACCTCAACTAAAGGAGATCAGCCCTGGGATTTTTTTGGAGGGAATGATGCTGAAGCTGAAACTCCAGTACTTTGGCCACCTCATGCAGAGCTGACTCATTGGAAAAGACTCTGATGCTGGGAGGGATTGGGGGCAGGAGGAGAAGGGGACGGCAGAGGATGAGATGGCTGGATGGCATCACTGACTCGATGGAGTCTGAGTGAACTCCGGGGGTTGGTGATGGACAGGGAGGCCTGGGGTGCTGCGATTCATGGGGTCACAAGGAGTTGGACACGACTGAGTAACTGAACTGAACTAAACTGATGTATCAGGCCCATGAACTTACATTAACAATATTATTAAAACTGAAACCACAGAAATGCATCTGGGGGTGAGGGGCGCTCCAAAGAGCTTGGGGAACAAAGGATGAATTAATACATCTCTGGTCAATAATGTGTTAGAAAGGCCAGGTGAGGGAAGGAGGTTGCAGGGTATGTGGTCAGCTTGTGTACAGATCCCTGGTCAGCTGATGGTGAGGGAACAGGGCCCTGTCATAGAGGTTAACCTATCAGGTCTTAGGCTCCAGGGGGCCCATGCTCCCGTCACCATGCAGTTAACATTTTCCATCTGGAGGGTGGTTTCAGCACCTGTAAAACAACTCAGGAAGTATGCACGAGATACTGTTATCCAGGCTGCTTAGAGAGGAGCCACAGCAGAGGATGGGGCAGGAGTCGGTCCTGCTTGGTTACAATTAGATGCCCCTCTGACTTCCCTGGCTCTGAATTCAGAAATGTCTTCGGCTGAGAGGGGACAGCGGCAGGCAAAGCATCTGTTTTGCTGATACAGACCTAACAGGCCAGGCTCTGCTCTGAACCGTTAGCAGCTCCTTACCTCCGGATTTCGGCTGAGGCTGAAACAGTGTGGAGCTGAGCAGACTGGCAGTGCTTCCTGACTTCCAGATCCCAGTGGAGACAACCGACGCCAGCACGGCAGGTGCCTCCTGCAGACTCAGCTCTTCGCTGTTGGCCAGGAATCAATCCTGGAGACCTGGCTTTTCAGATTGACAATGATTTTGTTGACACCAGATTCTCTGTATTAACTCACCCTTTTTAAGATGCCAGAAGAGCTTCTGTTCTCTTCAACTAAGCAATGATTGAAGTAAGGGGCCAGAGAAGGGGCCGTGAATAAGCGGCTAGGATCCCACGCTGCATACTAAATACTTAGCAGTAGTTTTCACTTTTAAGCAATAATTCAGACTATATGTTTTTTTTAAATAGAATGTATTCTTGGCCTATCTTTAGTTTGTCCTTTTTAATAGACACACCATAGAACTATTTCTGTACTAAGAATATGAAGGACTATGCAACTAGACAAACAAAGCTACAGACATATGTTTCAGAGGCTCCAAGCAGCTCCAGTTCTTTACGTCTTAGCACAGAAAGAATTCAGTGGGAGACAAAGTGATGGATAAGAAGTGATTTATTAGAATAGGACTCTTGTGAGGTTTACAAGCAGGCAGGCAGGAAGGTGATGCTCTGAGACCTTGGTGGGCTGCAGTTTTATAGTCAAAGGAAAAGTAGGGAGGGCAGGAAGACTACCTTCTTCCGCATGCTTAGTAGGTGTCAAGCTTCCATCTTCAGCTCCTCCTCCATGTCAGGCTGGAAAGTTGTCTTGCCCCTGTATAGTCAAACTGGGACTGTCATGGTTTGACGAAGATGAGCAAAAAGGCGGTGATGCACTGAAGTATGGTAAATCATGTCAGGTTTCAGCATAACGTCACACTTCTTCCTTATGTTTTTGTTTTTAATGCTCACAGAGGAGTGTGTCCCAGGAATCGTGAACTTGCTGAGCTCATTGGGCAGGCTGTGGGTCACATCCCACCTTTGTTTTATTGTTTTGAGGACATGGCCATGGTTCTTCTGTTGAGTGACTTTTTGCTAAGCGAGTCTGCTTGGCTTTGTAGTTAAGCAAACCTGCTTTCTTGAGTGATCATTAACTTAGAGGGTCTCCCACACTTTTCCCTTTGCTTATGATCCCTTATGGGATTAGCTATTTAATCACCCACTTTGTCCCTTTACTCTGCCCCTATCACTAACATGGTGCTAACTGGCACCTAACAAGTGGCCACCACCTGGGGCACGGGTGAGGCTTTGTGTGGACTGGGAAAGTCACAGCGGAACCTTGGGGTGAGATGCTATGATGCCCGAGGGTACGGGCGGCCAAGTCGGCTGGGAAGTTTTGTCCCACGAAGAATAACATCCTTCACAGCTGGTGTGTTTACGTGTGCATAATAGGTCACGCCCAGCTCACAGGTAAGGGCGGCATTGCAGTGTGTGAGGCAATGAAGCAGAATTCATAAACGGATGTCCACGCTAGACCAACCTCTCAAAATCACTTAGTTTGGCCAAAATTGTGTTTCAAGAAACTTGAACCCACACCGGAAAATGAGAGTACATTTTAGAATGTGGATCTCTAGTTGTGCTTGACAATAGGAAAGTCTGACAACACTGTGGGACTCCTGGGCACAAAAGCTTTTCGAGTCCCTCATTTCTTTATTACAGGAAATAGGCTTCACTGAGTCTCCATGACCTTCCCTAAGTTCCAAAGGGCAGGCTCAAGCCGCTGTTGATTAGGGATGGGGGTGGGTGCAGAGGCAAGGCAGGGGCAGCCAAGAAACATCAGTGCAGCCCTGGGGCAGGGCCGTGTTTCCCCACAAAGGCTGTGCC
Organism: Madoqua kirkii; assembly: GCA_006408675.1. Lineage (NCBI taxonomy): Eukaryota > Metazoa > Chordata > Mammalia > Artiodactyla > Bovidae > Madoqua > Madoqua kirkii. The sequence continues at coordinate 22,243 of SJYC01116404.1, forward strand.
CGACAACCTCCGTGAGCTGATTTGCAGGCTCTGAAACCCCACGAAGCGAGAGAAGCTAGCTGTTGCTGCCCACAAGCACCAGACCCCAGCTTGATGATGCTGACCCCTAATTACTTCACCACCAACCCATCAGAAAAATGTCCATGAGCTGTCCACACCCTCCTCCTCTTTGAACCATTATTGTAAAACTCCTCACTACCCACTCTGGGTTGGGACACAGTTTTGAGGACGTTAGTTGGTTGTGGCCCCCTTTTCTTGGCAAAGCAACAAAGGTGTTCTCTTATACTTCACCCAAAACTCTGTCCCTGAGATTTAATTTGGTGTCAGGGTACAGAGGCCAGATTGGACATCCGAGTAGAATACCTTCCCCTGTGGCAAGAGCAAGAGCGAAATTCAAACAGGTCTCTCTCTTGACACCCCTCGTCATCCCAGCCACACTGATCACACTGAGCCGTGCCTGCCTCTGTGTTCACCTATCTTTCCACTGAACTGTGAGGTGAGGCTGGCTTGGTTTTTTTACACCTGTATTCCTACCACTCTGATTTACACAGCATCTACCAATTAAAACATTAATATGCTTTTATGAAGTGAGTGGATGAATAAATATAAGTAGTCATGTTATCTACTTTTACTTATGTTAAAACAGCATTTCTTGAATTCCTACTCTACTCCAGGCACTAGGAGCTTTTCAGGCACAAGTCAATCAGGTGGTAAACTTGCTATAGCCGTGGTCCAGAGCAGTCATGGAAATTAGAGGAAGCTAAGGTGACATGATGAGTCTCCTTCATAAATGATGTGAGACTTCAGTGCCTGAGAAACAGACACTTAAATGAAGCTTTATGAGCAGAAAGTGCATTTGTGTTGGGGGAGGTGCCCTCTGCATTGGTACCAATAGGAGATAGAAGCTGAACTTCAGTGGACTTACAGCAAAGGCCTCAGTGGATTCTGGAGATATGATGGAGCTGTAGAGTCCAGATTTCAGCTGATTTTTAAAAGAAGGATAGATAAAATAGACAAAATAAGCATGGGACAGGGTCCTATTCTAGAAAGAATATAATCCTGGTACAAGGCATGTCTGAAGAATGAGATCAGACCATTTTCTGTAACAGCCTGAAGGAGATGAAGCTAGAAAAGAAAATAAGGGCTACCTGCTAGAATAAATAAAGACCTGAATCAAAGCTTCAGATCTGATTCTGTATACACTGGGTGCCATTTATGTAGATATAATCAGAGGCAGAGTGGAAAAATTTAACTAAGCACAATTTGTAGACAACATGATGGATGGAAAAACTGTTAACTTGTAAAAGCAAAAAGCTTTCATGACACGTATGTATGTCAAAATTCATCAAGTTTTACACTTGGAGCGCGATGCCTTGTATTTCAATTATACATCAGGAAACCTGAGCAGAAAGGAGGTGGGCCTTCATAAATGCCTAATTTATATTCTCAAAGGCAGCAACATTGCCGGGACAGAAATGAGCTAACATTTATTAAATCTTGCTAAGGGAAAAACAGAGTGCTAGAGATTTTTATCCAAGCTACCTCAATTAGTCGCACAGCAGCCTGCAAGAGAGACAATATCATCTCCATTTACAAAAATTGAAACTCAAATATCAGCTCTGTTGCTGAAATTCAGCCTCTGTGCGCTGGTGCTGGATTAAATCTCAGAGATAGAGTTTGGGGTGAGTTAGAAAGAAATAGCCTTATTAGTTTGCCAGGCAAATGGGGCCACAGCCAACTGATGCCTACAAGACTGTGTGTCCCACCCTGGGACGGGTAGCGAGGGCTCTTACAGTGTGAAGAAGCAGGGCGTGGTCAGCTCGAGGACATTCTTCTGATTGGTTGACGGGGAGGTAAGTGGGAGCCAGCATCATCAACCTACTGGTTCTAACCCGTCTAGTGTCTACGTGCTGTGGGCAGCGTGTAGTTAACTTCTCCACCTGGTCAGGGTTTCAGTAACTGCAAAACAGCTCAAAAGACATGGCTCCAAATATTGCTTATGGTCCTTGAGGAAGAGCTAGAAGTCCTTGACTCTGTTTAATGACTGAATTATTATTATTTTTGTCTTGTTTGTGTCCTTTCTGCAGTTTCTCACTTCTTTGATTAATTTGTTCTTTGACTAAGGTTTTGGGTTTCTTTTTAACAGACAAAAGGCAGGCAGAGGACGCGGGTTCGGTTCTATTCTGGGAAGGCCCTGTAGGCTGCTGCTGGTTACAGCTCCAAAGGTCACAGAATTAGTAAGCAATGGAGTTAAGATTTGAACCCAAGGACGGGGAAGCCTCGTGAGCTGCCGTCTATGGGGTCGCACAGAGTGGGACACGATTGAAGCAACTTAGCAGCAGCAACAGCAGCTATTTCTCCTCAAAACTCATACTTGAAGTCGTGTCTCTCATGGTGATGACTAACGTAGACTCTAGAAGCATTCATTCTCCACTCTGGTGACACATACCGAGTATGCACGTGATCCGATTAGAGATTTTGGTCACTGTCCCTCAGGAGTACTGGCCTGTAATTTTCTGTTCTTGTGGTGGAGTTCTTGTCTGGCTCTGGCATCAGGATAGTGCTGGCCTTGTAAAAATGAGTTTGGAAGTGTTTCCTCTTGTTCAATTTTTGGAAGAGTTTGAGAAGAATTGGCGTTAATTCTTTAAATATTTGAAAAAATTGACTGATGAAACCACCTGGTCCTGATCTTTATTTTACAGGGAAATTTTTGGTGACCCCTTCAGTCTCTGTACTCCCTATTGGTCTGCTCAGATTTTTCTGTTTCTTCATGTTCAACCTTTTTTAATTGAATAGATAGAATTTTGTTTTTACGATTCAGTCTTGGTAGGCACTAGGAAGATGGGTGAATGGGGAAATATTGGTCAAAGGGTACAAAGTTTCAGTTATGTATGATAAGTTCTGGAGATCTAATATATAGAATAATATTATGATTCATGATATTTTATTACATATTTGAAACTTCCTAGGAAAGTAGATCTTAAATGTTCTTACCACAAAGTACAATACTGTAACCATTGATGAGGTGTTGGATATGTTATATAACTTGATTGTGGTAATCATTTCATAGAATATATATCACATCGTATACCTTAAACATATGTAACTTTTGTGTATCATTTATACCTCAAGCAAACGGGAAAGAAATTAAAGACTTAAAAAAATTTATTCCAAAAACCTGTTTTGTATTTTTAATAAATTTGTCACATTTTAAAACATTCTTAAGCTGACTGGAAATCCAGTGAAAAAGAGAAGACAGAGAAGAGAGAAAAGGAGAGGGAGGGAGGAAGCAAGGGACAAAGCAAAAAACATACAGGCGGATGAAGATTACGTTTGTACAATATACAGCTTCTGTGAAATAACTGTCTAATCCACCTACCCTGCACACCACCAACTCCACCTACGGAAGCTCATCCATTATGCTAATTAGTAAGCCAGCCACATCACCAGTGGAAACCCATCCTGCTAGGTGACAATGCCTGTTGTGTTGATCAGAAGTAAAGAGAGAGAAGTCCTGAGTGGGAACTTTCTGAGAACTTTCTGCTCACCCTGTCTTGAGCAGAATTCCTCTTTAGGGACCCGGCAACAGTGATGATGTAACTAAAGTGTATACATGACATTTGGCTCAACCTGAAGTATTTTAAAACAATTGAAATGTTCAGTAAAATTTTGGGTTTAAATTTCAAGGGGTTAAATAAAAAGCATAAACCACATTAAACGACTCTGAGTATCAATGTATCATCTTTGAGTTACAGAAAATTTAGGCACAACGTTGTTTTAATCATACAACCATGATGATCCAAAGCCTAGATTTCATTTGCTGTCATTTCTGAATTTTAGAAAATGTTTTCTTTCTTTTACTTCATTTGCTCTCAGATGGTTTATTGTTGTTGATTTGCCCACAGACTACTGACTTTTGAGTGTTGTGTTTGGGAATTTTTGCTGATTTTCAATTTGGCATTATCCTTCTAGACTTTTTCTTTACTAAGCTTCAACTTCATTGTGTTTGGGAATTTTTGCTGATTTTCAATTTGGCATTATCCTTCTAGACTTTTTCAACTTCATTAGAACAAATGAGAAATGTGTAGTCGTGTTGAAAATACTTCTCAATCTGGCTATTCTCTTGCTGTCATTAATCAGGTTTCTGTGCTCAAAAATCATTGTTTATTCCTCAACTATCTCTTTAAATCAGTATGAATTTCTTCCTATAGTAGAGAAGAATATCACTGCTGCCTGAGCTATATGTTAAGTAACTCTATTTCGCCACTGAAAATGGAGAAATGAACATTTTGCTCTAGTCTAGAATGTCACATCAGGTATGTGGCTTAGTCAAACAATAGGGCAAAGACTGAAAATGTCCTCTTAGTAATTTTAGTACATATAATGGTAGAATCTTCTTCATTGTCTCCCACATTTAATCCTCTCCTGTACTTAAGTGTCGAGGAAGTGTGTCAGAAAAGATTACGATAATTAACGTCAAAGAATTTCACATCTAATCCATGAGCTGTAGCACTTTTTTGAGGGGAGGAACACAAAGTACAAAATTGCACAGGCAGGAAGTGGTGGGTTTCTTGTTAAGACTCTCATTCTAAAAACCACGCCTGTCACGTGACTCATAAACTCAGGGGAAATGAAAGTGTAACAGATTTTCTAACTTCCATTTTATTGTTCACTGAGACTCATTTCAGAGGCCCAAGGCTGCCAAAGATGGCAAAGACTGTGCGTGCTTTCCTCTCAGTTAGCATCTTTCCAAAGAAAGAAGACTTCGCTTTCCATTGTCATCATCAGAAATGAGATGCTGAGAGTGAAGACAGTGGTGTGAGAGCTGATAAAGGGCTGAATGATGGTCTAATTCTGAAAGTGCTAAATAATTTACTGAGGTATGTCCTTATTAGAGGCCAGTGTCAAAAATAGATTGCAGAAATGGGATGAGAATATTGTCCGAATTGAATTAATTTCCCAAAGAGAAAAGAACCCTATTTTGTCAATGTACAGTAATTCTATCTTCTCATAAAAATTTTACCTCAGTAAAAGCATGTGTATCATTGCTAATGTTCAACTTTTGCCCAAAAGCTAAATGGATATTTTCCATTTTTATGCAGTATTTCCTATCCAGGCTGCCCCAGGCAGCTTGTCAATGTACTGAAAATTTCCCTTCCTCTACATTTTACCACGTATAAATTACGTATTTTATGGTTAATGTTCACTATTTGAGAACTACAGCAGTATCTCCCCAATTATGCAATTGTTCCATTTTAGAAGGTTACTTGTAACTCAAATTTCACAAGATCAAAAATATATACTTTATGCATTCAAGGTACATAATGAGATTAAGGTGCAAAGTGGATGCTAAAAGTTAAAGGAATGGGGTAAATTCTTCTGAGACCTTGGGAAGCAGAGAATCTCAGAAAGGAGAATGTGATGGCCTAATCATCCCAGGGTTCCTTTAACAAGGAGGTTTTCTTTTTTATTTTTCAAGAGCATGAAAGAAGCCACGGGATTTGTATGCTATCCTTTGTAGATTGGGGCTTCCCGGATGGTGCTAGTGGTTAAGAACCCATGTGTCAATGCAGGAGCCATGGGTTCAATCCCTGGATCGGGGAGATCCCCTGGAGTAGGAAATGACAACTCACTCCAGTATTCTTGCTTGGACAGTTCCATGGACAAAAGTCTGGCAGGCTACAGTCCCTGGGGTCGAAAGAGTCAGACATGACTAAGAACACACACGCACTACGCAAATTACTCTGGACTTCTCTCCTAACGCACAGTGTGCCGTCTCCACAGCCTGATCTTATAAAATTCATCAAGGATTGGGACCGGAATGCCTGCTTGTGGTAGCTGATGCTCACTTGCCATCTCACTTTAAGGCCTTGAGATTCAAGTACCTGACAACTTTGATATTCTATAGAACATAACACAGTATTGTCTGTCTCTAAAGAAGAGCAAGCCTTATGGAATAAATCACGCAAGACTTAATTCCTCCTTGTCAAGGAATTCATGACTGATAGAGCACCTATTCAGCTTCCAGAGTGATACGCATAGCTCGACACATACACAAACGTATGTATAGTTCAACACACTCACTTTACAATATGACATATGAGCCCACTTTCAGTTTTAGACTTGTGCCTGATAGAATTTTTTAATTTAAATTTATTTATTTTAATTGGAGGCTAATTACTTTACAATATTGTATTGGTTTTGCCATACATCAACATGACTCCTCCATGGGTGTACACATGTTCCCCATCCTGAACCCCTCTCCCACCTCCCTCAAGGCCCCTACGTATGAATCTTCAAGTTGCAAACTTTCAAAGATGTGAACCCTCCAGGACAATTTCATTGACCTCCTTGCTGTGCAACGCAAGGAGCTTACTAATGAAGCCCTGATGGAATTGGGGGCCCAGAGAAAGGACAAAGAGAGACAGAGGAAGCAGAAGGAGTTGAAGAACAGGAGAGATTGCAGTGCAGAAGGCCAGGGGGTTGGGGAGGCACTGTTAGTTTTTGAGATGCAGGACCTGACCTAGAATGGCACACGAAGGCTGCAGCAGCTGCTCAGAATGCAATCCAACGCGATCGTGTCATCTATGATGAGGGAAAAAGAGCTACTACCCAGAGTCGTGGAATCGTTTTTTTCAAGGAGGAAGATAGAATTGAAACCAGCAAGGAACCAGAAACTGTGCCATCAGCGTCAGGCATGAGTGACATTGCAGCGTGCCCTCTCTCTCCTATCGCTGACGATCCTTCAGCGCTACCATCTCCCTCCTCCCCTCCCTCCTCCACTTAGAGTAACCCTTCTCACCTGCTCACTCGATGCCAGCCCCTGGATGCCAGCTGTTGTACTGCACTACCGTACTTTTCAGGGTACCGCACATAAGATGAAAAATGCTTTAATTTTTGTTCATATTTGCTTTTTATGTATTGTTTGTATGAAAAGTACTTTAAACCTACTAGAGTACAGTACTATACCACCGATTGTTGGTTACCAAGTCTAACTTTGTTGGACTTACAAACAAATTGGACTTATGAACATAGTCTTGGAATGGAACTCATTGATATGTAGGGGACTTACCGTTATTTGGTGAATCTTTAAATCCACCTGTGCAAAACATGAATCACACTCACTTTACAATATGACATATGAGCCCACTTTCAGTTTTAGACTTGTGCCTGATAGAATTTTTTAATTTAAATTTATTTATTTTAATTGGAGGCTAATTACTTTACAATATTGTATTGGTTTTGCCATACATCAACATGACTCCTCCATGGGTGTACACATGTTCCCCATCCTGAACCCCTCTCCCACCTCCCTCAAGGCCCCTACGTATGAATCTTCAAGTTGCAAACTTTCAAAGATGTGAACCCTCCAGGACAATTTCATTGACCTCCTTGCTGTGCAACGCAAGGAGCTTACTAATGAAGCCCTGATGGAATTGGGGGCCCAGAGAAAGGACAAAGAGAGACAGAGGAAGCAGAAGGAGTTGAAGAACAGGAGAGATTGCAGTGCAGAAGGCCAGGGGGTTGGGGAGGCACTGTTAGTTTTTGAGATGCAGGACCTGACCTAGAATGGCACACGAAGGCTGCAGCAGCTGCTCAGAATGCAATCCAACGCGATCGTGTCATCTATGATGAGGGAAAAAGAGCTACTACCCAGAGTCGTGGAATCGTTTTTTTCAAGGAGGAAGATAGAATTGAAACCAGCAAGGAACCAGAAACTGTGCCATCAGCGTCAGGCATGAGTGACATTGCAGCGTGCCCTCTCTCTCCTATCGCTGACGATCCTTCAGCGCTACCATCTCCCTCCTCCCCTCCCTCCTCCACTTAGAGTAACCCTTCTCACCTGCTCACTCGATGCCAGCCCCTGGATGCCAGCTGTTGTACTGCACTACCGTACTTTTCAGGGTACCGCACATAAGATGAAAAATGCTTTAATTTTTGTTCATATTTGCTTTTTATGTATTGTTTGTATGAAAAGTACTTTAAACCTACTAGAGTACAGTACTATACCACCGATTGTTGGTTACCAAGTCTAACTTTGTTGGACTTACAAACAAATTGGACTTATGAACATAGTCTTGGAATGGAACTCATTGATATGTAGGGGACTTACCGTTATTTGGTGAATCTTTAAATCCACCTGTGCAAAACATGAAAAGGAGAACCTGTTTTGAAAACTCTGTTGAGCATTAAAAATGTGGAATTTTATCATGTGATTATATTATCACATGTTTATCAACCAGGAAATATTTATCTAGAAAATATCTGTTGAATGATAGACCAACTAAAATTAGATTTACTCAAACTATTTTTACTTGCCAAGTTAATCAAGAAAGATATAGTCAATGAATTAAACATATGTTCATGTCTGAATTAGGCGTTCTACTTTCTTTTCAACAGAAAATTATCCATTTCTTTCTAACGGTTTTCCTATACTGAAAATATAGCAATAACTGATAGCAAAAACCTGTCACTGTATTTCTAGATCTCTACATTGAGGATATACATCTATCAAAATTTGGTACCACTTTGAGTGCACATATGTGGATTAACGATCAAAACCAGAATTGTTTGCCTGCCACGTGTGTGAATCAGCATGTCCATGTTCACACCTGGGCGTGTCATTTGTCTGAGGCAACACTGGTACATATGCATCTCCACACTCCTAAACAGGTTTAGAAATGAGACTGAGAAAAGTGAACACTTACACCAACTTTAGCTCCAGATTTAACACCAACACTGATTCTACTCTTAGAGCCAGTACTTACTGCACGTCAGGCAACTAGGTGTACTGACCACATGAAGAATCTCCTTCTCATGGAAATAGCCCTTGTTTATTTCACTTTTCAGATGGAGAAACAAAAGTAAAGAGACCGCATTCCCGTAACCAGTGGGAGTGGAAGCTCACTTCGAATCCATATTTGTTAGACAAGACTAAGCAATCTGTCACTTGTCATTTTCCACTACATACTACTGTGAATATCATCACTATTTTCATTTTAACACGTTTCCTGAAGTTCTGGCTTCTTCTTGCAGTGCACTCTCCTTATATCAAGGATTTGTAGTTTAAAATATTTCTGCCTTAAAAAAAGAAACGCCCACAGTGTTTCATTATATTCAGTAAATGTTTGCTGGATTATACTCACTGTGCTCATTCCCTGGTCTTTCATTCAAGATTTTCTTTGTCACTTGGCCACCTTACGATATCTGCTCTTTCTCAGTCACTGACTGTCATAGTTCCGGTCATCCTCTCGTTGCCTTGGCTCCAGTCCACCTTTAAATCGTTACTGAAGCTCACTCCACTTATGGCTTATCAAAAATACTGTTGCTATTTCTTCTTGCCCTGACCAGAACCATGCTGGGTTTGATCCCTAAGAGATCTCTAACATTGTTTAAAAGAAAAAAAAACTTCTGTCACATGCATATGTAACCATGAAGGTTTTTATAATCTCCTCCTTCTTTCAGGGAGAAAATTCACTAACTAATCAGGTAATTAAACACTTGGGAAAGGATAAATTAGGAGCCTGGGCTGAAGACACACTAATAGATATCAGTATATCAGGTAGATAGCCAACAAGGGCCTGCTGGATAGCACAGGGAACTCTACTCAATATTCTGGGATAATCTATATGAGAAAAGCATCTGAAAAAGAATGAGTGTATGTGTATGGAGAACTGATTCCCTTTGCTGTACACCTGAAACTAACACAAGGTTGTATATCCACCATACGCCAATAAAATCAAAATAAAAAAAGTTTAGTCATGACCTATTTGCAAATTCCATTTCTGGGGACACTCTCTGATGTCACGGGTCCTTTGGCTTCCCCATCCCTGGCTGTTCTTTCAGGATGGCCAACTGCCGTATGTTCAGCCTTAGAATTAGCTCGTGTCTTTAACTAGTAATGACCAAGCAACACAGAAGGCTGCAAATAAGAAAAGAATTTATTTGGGGGCTTAGGATTGCAATTTGGGAGACACAATACTTTCTATAAAATCCAGAGTGCTACGGGCAAGAGGAGGAGTTAGGGGCTTTTAAAGGCAAAAGCCAGAAGGTTAATAAAGTGGTCTGGCAAGAGTTATTGTTGACTCTACTGCAAGAAAGGCAATATTTGTCCTTAAGGGATGAGTTCTCACAAGTTATCGAGGGCAAATGTCCAATAAATAGCTAGGCTGTCATGAGCTATTTGAGAGCAAGGGTCTGATGAGTGTCCTGAGTTTCTGGAACTCGGCAGAGGTTCTGGATGCCTGTGTAAAGACAGTTAAGAGTCAAAGTCAGATTCCATCCTGGCTATGCCTTAGTCATGCTTCCTCGATGTCTTCCTGGCTCCATTTCACAGAGCTCTCTGGGCAATACTGACTTTATTCTGATCTTAAACTAGAGACAAACCTAAAAGACCACTAGTAGCCTCCTCTTACCCAGAAGGTAGAATCTGGAAAGAGCTGACAGCGTCAGGCCACCTGGAGGTAAACAGACATGAATGTCCTTCACTGAGGTCCCTTCCAACATCCCTCTTTCCCAGGACATGGCCACTTGATTTTCCAGTTAGTTCCACCCCCTCCCAGGGCAGAAATGGCCTTTCTCTGCAAACACATCCCCTTTTTCATTTTACTCCTTTTGCTAAATATGTTCCCACACTCCTAGACTGACATGGAAAACTTTAACTCAGCCCCATGGCTGGTGCTTAACTGAATAACAGCTTCTCAAGGACAATAAGCATTTCTTGAGCACCTACTGTATACTCAGAACCTCCCACCACACAAGGCTTCCTGTTAGAAGACTGAGGTCACTTTTATTCACTCGGGAGACATCGTCCATCTTTCATGACCCCTTGCATTCTTCAAACATACATTTGTTTCCTCTGGGGCATCCTGCTGTACATGCACACACACACACACACACACACACACACACACACACACAGGAGTGGACACAAATTGGTATCATCAGTGAGAAATCCTGCAAGTGGAGACATACATCAGGCTCCGCTGCTAGTCCTCAAGTAAGCATGGATGAGCCCGGGTGTACAGAGCGGAAGGAACCTTTCCCGTGACAGCAATCCTGGATCAAGAGTGGCCACACACAGGGTGCTGCTGATGGGGCACTGAGACACGGGGCCATGGGGGGCTAACCACAGGGAGGCTCAGGCTCAGCCGTGTGGCCTCTGACTCTCATCCCTGTCTCTTTATAATTCTCCCTCTCTTCCCATTATTACTGAACCCAGAAGTTACAAATTAAACTGGTGGCTCAGATGTTAAATCTAGCCAGCAGATGGCCAGAAGGGCTTAATCATAGGTTTTGGGTTAGTTGCTAAAAAGAGGAGGATAAATACGAAACTGAAATTGCAGATTCCCTCCCAACCCTGGGGTGCATGGGACCTTGAAACCTCAATGTCAGACCAGGCTGCTTCTAAAAGATTATTTTATGTACCTTCCTTCTGGATGTTGGGAATCCTTAAACAAACACCCCTCCCAGCAATCCTCTTGTTGGCAGAGCCTCCCTCCAGCTGCCAACTCACTACAAAACATTTGTCACACACAATCCCCCACTTCTCTCATGTCCCATAGTTCCAGCTGGCCCTTTTGTCTGAGCAGGACAAAGAGGATGGGAGGCAGGCACCCAGCCTTTACAGGAAGCAGGAGCCAGAGGGAGCCAGGTCCACTCACTCCAAACCGGTTTATTAAATTATTCATTTGACAACTTCTGCCAAGACCTTGTTGCTGCTTAATTACTTGCTTTCTTCTTTCTCTTTTCAACTTGCTTTTAATTGAAAATCCAAGCCAGCTTTGTTGCAGCCTGGGAAGTTGGATCACTTGGAGGCATCTTCTGATTCTGTCTCATTAGGTGTCCAGCCACTGAAAAATGCATGATGGTCGGCGGAAAGGAGGTAGGAGCAAACAAATGCAAAAGAGCAGATTTACCAAGAACCTCTAATGAGGGAAACAACGCTCTGAAATGCAACCCAGTTTTCTGTTTAACAAGCAAAGCGATAAACGGCAGTCACACAAATGAACCAGGAGTCTAAGAGTGACTTCTAGTAGGTGACGATTGGTGTTGTGAACAGAGAAAACAAACAGCAGAGACGGACGCAGCCAGTATCCCGCTGTGGTCTTTAAGGGATTTCAGACCAAATGAAGGATCTAAAATCCAGCCTTGAAAACAGAGAAGCAGAGCCCGTCTGAGCCATCAAACAGAAATAAGAACTCAGTGCTTGGGCGTGGAAAGAAGACTTTGCAATTTACTCAGGCTTATGGATTTCAGGCTGGGCTCTCAAGACACCCAGAGCTTGTGGGAGGGCCAGAAAAGGCCAACACGTATACTTTAGATACAATCAGTAGCATCTTATTAATAAATGTTTACTACTGTTTATATATAAAATATTATTGCTAAATATAACCAGTATAAAAATATTACTGATCTAGTCTACCTTCTTTATTTTGTACTAAGTCTTCAAAATCTCATGTGTATTTAATAATTGCAGCACTTTGGACTCGCCACATGAAGCTAGTGGCTACCACATGTGAAAATACAGGCCTAGAGCAGGCACTGTTTCTTTCTGATTTTCTATCACAGCAGAGCACCCCGATTTTATCTTCTGACTCTCTTCCTGCATGCTTTAGTTCTGCTGTCACTTCGAACTTATCAGAATTTTTTTTTGTCTTGTTATTATAAGTGAAGAAAATAGCTGTCTGTGAGAGACGATCCAGTTCTTAATAAACCCACTGTTTCCTCCCATCTGTGCGTCCCCGTAGATTTTGTTGTGTGTTTCGCTTTAGGTCCCTTCTATTCCAGGCCTCGTTCCTCCGCCTTTTTTCACGTTGCCTTTCAGTTTTTGCCTGTGTTTGCTTTGGCCTCCCTACGCCTGGTGATCTCTGTGTGTGTGCATGTGTGCACAGTCTTGTCCGACTCTGCAACCCCATGGACTGTAGCCCATCAGCCTCCTCTGTCCATGGGATTCTCCAGGCGAGAATACGGGAGTGGGCTGCCATTTCCTCCTCCAAGGGATCTTCCTGACCCAGGATCAAACTCAAATCTCCTGCGTCTCCTGCATTGGCAGGCAGATTCATTACCACTGAGACTCTTGGGAAGCCCCGATCTCTGTATAAACCTATTTAAAAGTCAAGAACTCTGTTGATGAACCGAGGGAGGAGATGCACTTTCTTCTGTTTGGCACAAATGGGCATGGGGCTGGCTGTGAGGCTAAGGAACAAGGGAGAATGTTAAGGTGAACCTAGTTTCCCATGGGATTTTTAGTTTATTTAGAGATGAGTCCTGTGGGTTTTGGCTGGGGCAAAATGCTATATTGCTGAACTCTGTGATGGAAGATATGTGTCTGGGCAGCTTTCCTAAATTAAGATCTTCTAGTAACTCCTCTTCCCCATCATCATTTGTTCTTGACCGATGAGCAAACTGAGACTCAAGAAGCATCTCGCTCATATGGCATGTAATAGCACTGGGATCATTCCCCTTTCCCCTATTTGATGTTGTACCATCAGCCTCTCTGAAATGAGCACCTGCCTTGGCTCAGTAACAAACATATGATTTGAAATTCCTATAGAGGAGAAGCTGTCTTTCTGGCCAAGGAATTGTACCTCTCAATGAAAAGACTCTGATGCTGGGAAAGATTGAGGGCAGGAGGAGAAGGGGACGACAGAGGATGAGATGGCTGGATGGCATCACTAACTGAAAGGACATAAATTTGGGTAAACCCCAGGAGTTGGTGATGGACAGGGAGGCCTGGCATGCTGTGGTCCATGGGGTCATAAGGAATCGGACCCAATTGAGCGACTGAACTGAACTGAACTGATGATCCCATTTTATTTTAAAAGGAAAACAGGAAAGAATCCTCATTCTAGGTCACACACAGTTCGTTTACTTAGAAATCTTTCCCTGAATTGTCTAATCAATCTTATGAATTATTTATAATATTTCAAATCCTGAAATATTAAGCATCTTGCTTAGTTAGAGTAAACCACGTAGTGAACACTGGAGCTGGCATTTAAATCCCAGTCTTTCTAATCATAGACGAATGCTGCTCACTATCGATCAAGAAGATACCAATTCAAGAGCCTGAAAAACCCCCTTGGTATTTGATGGGTCTAAAGAAGTCCAGATATGACACCAAATTCAATCAGTTCATTGATTTTTTTTTAATTTCAAGCTTTGTATTTGACAGAATAATGCCTAATAACAAGCACTGAAATCTAAACAATTTAATGATTCGTATTTGTAAGGAGGTTACTGTTCTTGGAAGTTATCTAGACTGCTAGCAAAACAGAAAGAAATTCAGCCACTCTCATCTGTTTTGCAGGGAACTGACAACGGGGACTGAACTAAGATTTTCTGTTTACTTTCTGCATCCATTTTCCTATTAGTAAACACAGTGCTTTACTCTGTACCATGTGGATCAGTCCATCAGTCATTACCATTGATCTCCTATCCAACTTGGAAAGATTATCACCAGTAGATGATGATATTGTTTCTAATATAGTCTTATTTGGGGCACATCTCTGATAAGATATTCTCCTCCAGGAATTACCTGGGTAGGTGGTCACCCAAATCTTATTTGTCCCCTGTTTCCAAATAAATTCAATGTGTGTGGGGGGGGGATGAATAAACAAAACCTTTGCATCTTCCCCAGACTTTAGACATGGAGCTATTTCAGAATGTGTCAATGCCACTTTTCCCAAGTCCTCCTTACAGTCTTCATGATTAATATGTGTGTGGCAGAATTGGGCTCTAAGCAATCTTTAAATCCCAGAAGATAAGGGACTCTTGAAATCAAATCACGGTTCCTGGGTTTTAGTAGACCAGAACACTTTTTCCAAAGAATAATGTCAAACATGATAAAGTGATATCCCTCAGCATATCCCAGTGATGATATCCAGAGAAGAGCAAAGACTGACTCAGATCTGTTGCAGTGCTAAATGCAATTTGATCTAATTGAGAGATTACAAGTTTCTGTAAGCAGGGAGTTCAGAAATTGATAAGGGCTCCACATTTCAGTAGCAGAACACAGGAGTGATTGAACTAATAGATGTTTGGGGCTTTCTGGAGGATCCTGTTGTCATTTTCTTTCATTAAAAAAGTTCTAAGAATACACATAGGCGTTGCTAGTAAGTTTTCTGAGGGGAAAAGCCATCAAAGGCATAGTGTATTGGAACAGACAAGATAATCACAAAGCACTGTTCACATACACCCCCTGCCACTTTCTGCAAGGACTTTTTCTACAGCCATATACACTCCGTAGATTAAAGAGCAAGGCCAGACTAATAATAAGAGGAGTGATAATCGAAAGCACCCTATACAGAATTAATCGGGATTGCGCAGACATTCTTCTTCCTCTGTAGTAACAATGCTGGCGTGCGTGGGCGGCAGATCACTGGGCCCCTGGTTCTCATGTCTTGATTATAGGCGTGTGGAAACAAAGACACCGACTAGATTTTATGAAACAAGTTATTAGCTACCATTTTTAAATTTGGATTCACTGCTATTCCAGAATATAGACTCACGTTGTCTTTATCAGTATGAAACATCGAACACAAAAATCTATTTAGAGGAATTGAGTTTTGTCACATAACAGACTGGAAAATCAGTCAGAGAGGAGGATAAAACTCACTTATACAGATTTTGAGTCTGAAAAGTCATTCAGAGAGGAGGATAAAACTCACTTATAAATTCTCATTTGGGCATGATGATTTAGGAAAGAGTGCTGGATGGACACCTGGTCTTAATGATGTCTAAAGTATGGCTCCTGTCAATGCAAAGGAGGATACTTTGATTGTAAGATGTGGGTTTTATGTACGTAAATATGAATGATGTTAATAATAACTGAAATTGTTTCTTCAGTGAAATTTCTCAGTATATTACAAGACCAAATCAAACCAGATTTTCAGAAAAGCAAAGCCTTATTTAGTGATTTTGGCCCCTAGAGTGTTACATGTTTGTTTATTTTTTTGTAGGAGGAGAGTATTCTCCCCTTTTCAAGAATAACTTATTGCATTTATTCCTGAATCAAAATCTTGCTAAATATAATAGCTTCTACTTTATTAAAAAAATAAACCAATATTGGTACCATGCAATGACTTAATTGCCTGTTCCAGGAAACCCTTGAACCTGATAGTTAAGGCTATTTATTAGCTAACTCAACAGCTAACACATCTGAATGAATGACTTGATCACTGAGACATTTCAAGATCTCCATCCCACTGTTATCACCTATCTAAAGCAACAATGTCATAAACTCTACTCAGCCCCAAACAGCTACTATCTCAAGACCCATGTTAAAGTCACCCTCTTAGATACTAAAACTTGGTCTCCCAGGCCTCTCTCAAGTCATATTCTCCTAAGATGCCATCCATTTCCCAGAAAACTCCAGAGTTCTTCAACATGTCCTACTTTATTGTTGTGAGTTTTCATTCTATTACTAGTTTAAACTTCATGAGATATTATATTTCTGGTATAAATAGCCAATATTTACTTTTATTCACCCACATATTTAACCTTATCAGGAATCATTCATCCTTGAAATACTGATCTGTACCACATGGGATAATTTTTCTTTTTCAAAATTTCCTTTATTTTGCCTTAATTTTTAAAAAATTGCTTCTTGCCATACAGTTCAAGGCTAGCGACTATGTTCTTTTATCAATTTGAAAACATCAGTTCATTGCTTTTATCCTTATCTCTGTAGAGAAGTCAGCAGAAATCAGAAGTCAGTCTTACTTTTGCTATTTTGGAGAAAGTCTGTCCTTTTCCTCCAGCTATTTTAAAGTACTTCCTCTTTGTCTTTGATTTCTAGCAGTTTTATTACGATGTTCTTAGCTGTGGTTTACTTTCCATTTCTTCTGCTTGGAGTTCATTGTTCCTCTTGAATATGAGGCTCAATTTTTTTTGCCTTGGGAACGGTTTGACCATTATCTCTTCAGTTAAGGCTCCAGACCTGCCTCTCCATTACTGTTTCCATGCCCCATGAGTCTCAGGTAAGCTTTCTGTACCTTCTGTCACGTCGCTTCTCTGTGAAGAGGGGCAGATGTGGGCCGCTGGGGGTCAGCGGAAGAGCCCTGCCGTGGAGAAGCCCACGGGGCATCAGAGGGCACAGACAGCCGTGCTGTACGTTCTCAGACAGAAATTCCCTGCTCCCTTGGCTTTGGGTGGTTGCAGACTTTCCAGAGTCTCACCTGAACTGGAAAAGGAAATCTCTCGCTAAAGGGCAACTCGACAACTCCATATTAATGAGCCCCTCTTCAGGGCACTCCGCACACACGTTCCCTAATGATGTCCATGGAGTCGGTCCAAGACTTCGTGCCCAGGGGAAAGATGAAAGGAAGAAGCAGATCCCCAAGTAATAGCTATTACATAGGGGGTCCTTGGTCTTCCCAGGTGGTGCTAGTAGTAAAGAACCCAGCTTCTGATGCAGGAGACATAAGAGAAGCAGGTTCAGTCCTTGGGTTGGAAAGATCCCCTGGAGGAGGGCACGGTAACCCACTCCAGTTTTCTTGCCCAGAGAATGGCATGGACAGAGGAGGAGCCTGGCAGGTTACAGTCCATGGGATCACAGAGAGTCAGACGCGACAAGTGACTTAGCAGGCATCTCTCGGGGTCCTACCATGAGCTGAGCATTGGGTTCATCGCTGGGTATGCAGTATTCCGCTCAGTTCAGTTCGGTTCAGTTCAGTTGCTCAGTCGTGTCTGACTCCTTGCGACCCCATGAATCGCAGCACGCCAGGCCTCCCTGTCCATCACCAACTCCCAGAGTTCACTCAGACTCACGTCCATCGAGTCCGTGATGCCATCCAGCCATCTCATCTTCGGTCGTCCCCTTTTCCTCCTGCCCCCAATCCCTCTCAGCATCAGAGTCTTTTCCAGTGAGTCAGCTCTTCGCCTGAGGTGGCCAAAGTACTGGAGTTTCAACTTTAGCATCATTCCTTCCAAAGAAATCCCAGGGCTGATCTCCTTCCGAAATACCCTTTAACAATACCACAAGTTAGGCACTTCTGTTTCCATGTTAAGGCAAGGAAACTAAGACTTAGACAGCTTTCGTGAGTGGCAGAGCTGGGACTTGAATCCAGTTAGATACACTCCAGAGAAACACACTCCACCCACCACGTTTGGTTGGGCTATGCTGGGAGGAATGAGTTTAGACCTCTCATTTCAGCCTTGTTCACCTCCAGTGTCACCCTCCAGAATTACAGGCTGCACTCCAGGGGCTGCTGGTGCTGGAAAGACAGAAGCCTGAAAACCTGGCTCAGCAGAGAGCCCTGGAGCAGGAAGAAGTGAGTGAACACCAGGCTTCCCTCCAACAGGAGAGAGACACCCACCTCCCCAAGAAGGGGGCCTTTCTCCACCCAGCCCGGCCTGTGCAGCTTCAACACCGGGAGAGCCACAGGAGCCTGGGGCAGCCCTCTGTGGGCGTGGGGGGCGGGGACCACTTAAGGTCTCATCATCTCCCTTCGCTTTCCCCCTTGGCACACCTTCTCTCTTCAGTGTGCGCATGCGTGCTCAGTTGACCAGTCATGTCCAGCTATTTGCAACCCCTTGGACTGTAGCCCACCAGGCTCCCCCATCCATGGGATTCTCCAGGCACGAATACTAGAGTGGGTTGCCATGCCCTTCTTCAGGGGATCTTCCTGACCCATGGATCAAACCCATGTCTCCTATATCTCCTGCATTGGCAGGCGGGTTCTTTACCACCAGCCCCTGGGATGCTTTCTGGCAGCGCTCTGGAGCCCAGCCTGTGAGCATCACCTGCACAGCAACCCTTCCAGCAGCCCAGGAGGCATGCGGGCTTTCAGATGAGGCACGTGGGCTGTCTCTGACCCTGCAGCTTGAGTTTTTGAAGTTTTTCTAAGATGCCTCACATAATCTCCATTCAGGGAGGTCATGAGTACAGTTCCCAGGACCTCTCCCACTGGCCAGCAAAGGGCTCTCTGACTTTTGGAGAAGAAAAGGGATATCTGCTATCCCTGATAAAAGTATAAACTCTGAGGGATAAACTTTGAGTATAAACTTTGAGCCCTTCTGAGGATGGAAATAGATGAGAGAATGGAGTCCTGAGGGTGAAAATGTCTAGGTTAATTGCTTTGATTTCAGGTAGACACGTTTAGGTCGTTTCATCTGCATGCCTCCCTTGGAGGGAGCACGTGCTTGGATTCTTAATGAATTCTGGGTTACACTGGAGCAGCATCTAATTCCCTTCAGCGTGTGCAGGGGGACAACAGGAGCAAAGAGGAGCCTGGGGAGATGTGTGCCCCTTGTGGAGTCCTAAATGCTCTCTGTTGTGAGCCTGGGATTTAAAGAGAAAGTGGGGAGCCCTCTCATTCCCCGGGAGAGCCTGCCTCATTGCAGGATCAGTATGAAGACTCTTTTGTGTCCTGTGGAGGCAGGAAGGGCAGTCTGATCCCAGACCACTGCTCACAGCAGCAATTTCCCCATAACAACTGAAATACTGGCTGCAATGCATACCCCCTTGAGGGCTCAGCGCCACCTGAGAGTAAAATGCACAAGGGTACCCTTCCTGTTTCCTGACCTTTATTTCCAAACAGCGGTATATAGGAATCTTGTGTTGCCTCTCATGGTGCCTGCTGTATAATTAATGTCCCAATAATGGATGTACGAATGTCCAGATGGATTCATGAATAAATAGAAATATGATAAATGAATGAAAAACTAAGCTCTCTTCATCAAGTCATACATAAGGCACAGTCAGATACCTGGGCCTAGAGCCTAGCCTCTGAGCAGCTCGGAAGGACTTCTGGAATATTTTAGTTGACTTGAACAAACTCAGGATGGCAATGCTTGTCATGCTTCAAGCAGCAGCATAAAACTTGATTAAACAGCCTGAGCTACCAAGGAAAATGTCAGTCCACATAGGAAGAAGGTCTTAGATGTTTGCTTATGACTTTCCAAATGTGAAGCAATTGATTGTGGTTGCTCTGCCATTTTCCCTAACTCATGTGCCCATCTATATCCCTTTGGACAAGTCCAAGGACTCCTACTGGTAAGGAATTAGCATGCTGATCAATTTAGATAACCATCAAATTCATAAGTAATATATTTAGAGACTGACTTTCCGAGTTCATGCCCATCTTCCATAAATCCATGAAGCCATGGCCATATAGGTTCAGGTTACAGGCTGCCATTCATACCCTCTGTGCTCTGGAGATTAAAAGTTTCATAGATCCAGAGCCTATAGGGGGTAAGATTTCCTCCATGTAATCAGTGGTACTAGGAGCAAAAAGAATATTCTGTTGATCCTGGCTTTTAATTCATAGCGTGTTCGAGCCAGAAGAGAAATTAGAGATGACCCAATCGTTTAGATTGGTGCTGGTTCTCATAGTTTACATATGGAAACTTAATATGTTCTGCTTTCTTCATTTTCTTTGAAGAATGGAAGGTCAGTTTTCCCCAAACCTCCAAGGAAGTTTTGAAAATTAAGCCTGCCCTACCTTGGAAGGAAAGTTATGACCAACCTAGATAGCATATTCAAAAGCAGAGACATTACATTGCCCACAAATGTCCGTCTAGTCAAGGCTATGGTTTTTCCTGTGGTCATGTGTGGATGTGAGAGTTGGACTGTGAAGAAGGCTGAGTGCCGAAGAATCGATGCTTTTGAACTGTGGTGTTGGAGAAGACTCTTGAGAGTCCCTTGGACTGCAAGGAGATCCAACCAGTCCATCCTAAAGGAGATCAGTACTTCCTTTGGCCACCTCATGCGAAGAGTTGACTCATTGGAAAAGACTCTGATGCTGGGAGGGATTGGGAGCAAGAGGAGAAGGGGACGACAGAGGATGAGATGGCTGGATGGCATTACCGACTCGACAGATTTGAGTTTGGGTGAACTCTGGGAGTTGGTGATGAACAGGGAGGCCTGGCGTGCTGCGATTCATGGGGTCGCAAAGAGTCGAACAGGACTGAGCAACTGAACTGAACTGAACCATATGAGAACGAAGCAATAACTTGTTCTGTTTTCATGGTTATGTAATTTACCAAGTTAAATTGTTGCTCAGTCACTCAGTCTTGTCCAACTCTGCAACCCATGGACTGCAACACACCAGGTTTCCCTGTTCTTCACTATCTCTCAGAGTTTGCTCAAACTCATGTCCATTGAGTCAATGACACCATCCAACCATTTCATCCTCTGTCACCCCCTTTTCCTGCCCTCAATCTCTCCCAGCATCTGGGTCTTTTCCCGTGAGTTGGCTCTTCACATCAGGTGGCCAAAGTATTGGAGCTTCAACTTCAGCTTCCGTCCTTCCAAAGAATATTCAAGACTGATTTCCTTTAGGATGGACTGGTTGGATCTCCTTGCTGTCCAAGGGAATCAAGTTAGTCAAGCTTTACTGAGAGAAGGGAGAAGAGCCTAAGGATGTTTCCATAGCAGGACAGGCCAACCACATAGTAAGAGCTGAGTGAGTGAAACTTCCCAAGTTCCCTGCAAGAGTCAGGTGTCCAGGAGAGACATGGTGGCTGATCTGACACCACCAGCTACCAGGTCTTCACCTGGGGGTGAATATCTCACCACCCAGGTTGGGTGTCTTTACCAACTGTGCCTCCCATGGGTGCCCAGTGAGAATGGAACTTTGTCAATGTGCATTATCTCCCCAAGGACTGCCCACCAAGAGTGACTTTGATCATGAATTACAGTCCACCTCTAATTACTCCCTGCAGCACAGCAGGGACCTGGGGACTCAGAAGAAGACCCTAGAACCCTACCACTGGAAGGGGTTGAAGTAAAGATCTCAAGGACCCTTGAGCTGCATGACAAAGGTCACTCCAATACCATTTTCCTTTTTCTTTTTTTCCCCAATACTGTTTTATTTTACCTATGAAAATCAAGGATTCAAAAAGGATCTTAGGATTTGCTTGAGTCACAGAATATGGTCAACACCTGGACACACTTAGGGTCCAAGTTGCCTAAGTCCATGGACTTCAAGGTTTCTTTTGCTGAACGTAAGCAATATGCACATAATGTCTGTAACTGGTAGAATTCATCCTAAAACATTTTTCAATAAACAGGGAAGTAACCTGAAAAGGTCAGGGTAGGAACTCCCAAAGTCCAACTGACTTATTGCTGGACAGACTCTGGGAACATTTGACTCTGCCTCACAGGAAGCCCTGAGGGAATTCTCGCTAATTTTTTGGATCCCTTGGTCTTTTTTCTCACACCCTGCCCACAGATTTAAAAAGCTTGGCCTAACAATGACCTCTCTGAGCTGACACCTGCCATTTGTAAATTTTAAATCAGGGCCCGCAGTTTTACTGCTCAAGTTAAAACGTTCCAACGGAAGAGACTGGGTACCCTGCTCCAAGAGGAAGAGACTTCTCCTCTGAGTCACTTTCAAGTATTTTTTCAATGTTTTAATTGGAGGATAACTGCTTTATGATGCTGTGTTGGTTCCTGCCATACAGCATCACGAATCAGGCATAACTATCCACATGACCCTACCCCTTGAGCCATCCCGCCCCTCTAGGTTGTCACAGGGCCGCTCTGTGTTTCGTAATGTCTGTTCCTTTCCTGACCTTTTTTTGGTTGTATGAACTCTTCTCTCTGATTTCTCCTCCGAGTTGCCTTATTCCTGGGCTCTATGGAGACACATTCCTTTTTGTACCCTTTGTCATTAATTTTCCATTTGGAGTTTGGCGACTCTCTCCTTTACTGATTATCAATAATTATATTAATGCAAGTTTCTCACTGAAAAAAAAAAAAAAAGGCAGAGAAAAGCCATACAGAGTCAGAGGTCAAACTAGCTCTTTTTTCTGGCTCTGGAGAATATAGCAACCCAACTCCACCGGGAGAGAAGCTTCCGTCATAGGGACCTCACCCCACATATCTCTTCATCTGGCTGTTCCTCCATATCTTTTATCTTTATCTTTAATAAACTGTGAACATTTCCTGGAGTTCTGTGAACTGCTGTAGCAAATTAATTGAACCTGAGGAGGGGTCATGGGAACCTCCCATTTGTAGCCAAATTGATGAAGTTACCACTTAAAGAAGAATCATTCTATCCTCTTAATCTCCTCCCACTGACTTTCACCACCACTGAAATCCCAAAGAGCAGCTGGAGAGGGAAAGGGGAGGCACAGGGCCGAGAAGTAGAGACGGAACTTCCTCACCGCAGGCTGGCCGCCAGGAGCCAGCCAGCGCCGGGCCAGAGGGGGAGTCCCCATCACAACCAGCTCAGCGTTCTGAATAGCATCTTTGCACACTCCAAGTACGCAAACAAACAACGGTATTTTTACTTGCCTAGTAGTGAACAGAAAAGCCACAGACCTGCCAGAGTTTTCACTTGGAAAAGAAAATTACCTCCTTTGAATAAATTTAAAAGATATGATGGAAAATGAAAATAAATTTATGTTTTGATTTGTGAACTTGAGCTTCAGAAGTTCTGCATATTCCAAACAACAAGGTCCTACTGTAGAGCACAGACCACAGTCAGTATTCTATGGTAAGCCATCATGGAAAAGAGTATTTTTGAAAAGAATAAACATATGTTCGTCAAAGCTGTATATTGTCACCCTGCTTATTTAACTTATATGCAGAGTATGTCATGTGAAATGCTAGGCTATATGAAGCAAAATCTGGAATCCAGATTGCCAGGAAAAATATCAATAACCTCAGATATGCAAATGATACCACCCTTATGGCACAAAGTGAAGAACTAAAGAGGCTCTTGATGAAAGTGAAAGAGGAAACAGTTGGCTTAAATCTCAACATCCAGAAAACTAAGATGATGGCATCTGGTCCCTTCACTTCATGGCAAATAGATGGGGAAACAATGGAAAGAGTGAGAGACTTTACTTTTGGGGGCTCCAAAATCACTGCCGATGGTGATTGCAGCCATGAAATTAAAAGACATTTGCTCCTTGGAAGAAAAGCTATGACCAACCTAGAGAGCATATTAAAAAGCAGAGACATCAC
Source organism: Madoqua kirkii (assembly GCA_006408675.1). NCBI lineage: Eukaryota > Metazoa > Chordata > Mammalia > Artiodactyla > Bovidae > Madoqua > Madoqua kirkii. The sequence goes on from SJYC01116404.1 coordinate 46,160, forward strand.
TTTGCCAACAAAGGTCCATCTAGTCAAAGCTATGGTTTTTCCAGTGGTCATGTACAGATGTACTTGTACCATAAAGAAGGCTGAGCATCAAAGAGTTGATGTTTTCAAACTGTGATGCTGGAGAAGACTCTTGAGAGTCCCTTGGACTGCAAGGAGATGCAACCAGCCAATCCTAAAGGAAATCTTAAAGGAAATCAGTCCTGAATATTCATTGGAAGGACTGATGCTGAAATTGAAGCTCCAATCCTTTGGCCACCTGATTCGAAGAACCAACTCATTGGAAAAGACCCTGATGCTGGGAAAGATTGAAGGCAGGAGGAGAAGGGGGTGACAGAGGATGAGGTGGTTGGATGGCGTCACCAACTCAATAGACATTGAGCCTGAGTAAACTCTGGGAGATAGTGAAGGACAGGGAAGCCTGGCATGATGCAGGCCATGGGGTGGCAAAGAATCAGACATGACTCAGCAGCTGAACAACAACAGCAACTATATATATATATATATATATATCTGAATCACTTCTCTGTACAACAGTAATTACTACAGTGTTGTAAATCAACTACTCTTCAATTAAACAATAATAATAATAATTTCTCTGTATACTGTAAACCAGTTCCATTACTCTCAGAGCCACTAGAGTAATATAGTTCAGAGTCAGGGTAGACTGTAGAAAAACAGGTTTTCCAGAAACTAGAAATCCAAAGGGACAAATATCATCCAGGCCCACTTGGCCTGATTATAATTTCTGTTTCTGGATGAAGATCCAGTCTATAGTATTGAGCATGTTTCCGAAGCCCAATATTTCTGAATATCCTCTTCAATGAGGATGTTTAAAATTTTAGTGTGGGACAATGGCTCTCAAACTGTGATCTCTAGACCAACCATTGTGAGCATCACCTGGGCACTGGTTAGAAACACAAATTCTTAGGCCCCATTCCAGGCTTGCTGAATCAGATCCGTGGAGTGAGCTCAGCAGTCCTCATTTAACAAGCCTTCTAGGTGGCGTTGACACAGCGTGAGAACCATGGGTGCTGGATAGTTCAGAATATTGACACAAGTCCTCATATCAGAAGGCAGCAAATGAACAAACTCTCAGCTTTGAAAAAGAAGATTCAGGCAGAGGGCAGGACAGGATCTGAACCAGGAGAAGTCTGGACCAAATACAGACAGGGGGCATCTAGACACAGCTGGAAATGATACCAGCCTCCTTTGGCATGTTAAGCCAGGTGAAAAGAAAGCTGAGTACAAAAATGTGTTAATTCACACATGTCACAAAAATATCATGACCGTGCCTATTATGCACATGCAGTTGATTCTAAAGTTACTTAGGTTCTTCACTGGACCCCTGAGAATCCAAGGAAAGGGTTTTCTATATATGAGCCATTTTGTTTAGTTGTTAAGCTGTGTCTGACTCTTTGCAACCCCATGGACTATAGTCCGCCAGGCTCCTCTGTCCATGGGATTTCCCAGGCAAGAATAATGGGGTGGGTTGCCATTTCCTTCTCTAGGGGGTCTTCCCAACCCAGGGATCCAACCTGTGCCTTGTGTATAGGCAGGCATACGCTTTACCACTGAGTCACTTTGGAAGCCACACCACTGCACTATTTATTATATGAGCTACAAGCCTGTGGTTTGTTACATGAAAAAGTAGCTGAATGTTTCTCCCTCCCATGCCTTTGCACACAACACACACCTCTGTTATTAAAACTTGTACAAGAAGTGGGGGAGGGAAGGATTGGGTTTAGCTTATGCAAACTGTAATACAGAGAATGGATAAACAACAAGGTCCTATGTATAGCTCAGAGAACTATACTCAAGATCCTGTGATGAACCTAATGGAAAAAGACTATGAAAAAGAATATATATGTATATAACCCAATCACTTTGCTGCACAGCAGAAATTAACACAACATTGTAAATCAACTCTATTTCAGTAAAATAATCTTTCTTTTTAAATCCTACATCACTGTACAAGTAACTGCAAAGCTACAGTGAGGATCCATCTGAAGGGGATGATACAAGTCAAGTGTCTTAGATTTCTGAAAGAACAGGTCTGGCCAACAGCACTCATTTGTTCAGCTTGCATTTAGCTCAGTTGGTATAAAGGATCCGCCTGCAATGCAGAAGACCTGAATTCAACCCCTGGGTTGGGAAGATGCCCTGGAGAAGGGAAAGGCTATCCACTCCGGTATTCTGGCCTGGAGAATCCCGTGGAGTACACAGTTGGACACGACTAAGCGACTTTCACTTAACTACTTGCACCAGCACCATCACAACCTTAATATACTGAATAGCTAATGTGTCATATACCTTCTTACAAATCAGTCATATCATACTTATAGGGATTTTCTCATTTAAACCGCATGGTAATTTATCTCTGGAATACCATTATTATTCCCATTTCAAAGAGGAAACTGATCTTAATAAACACCCCAAGCTGCCTATCTGGAAAGTGGTAGAACCAAGTTTTCAACCTAGGCAGTATATTATCTGATCTCTTAAGCATGACACTGTATTTCTCCCTACAAAACTGGTAGTGTTTTATATTTTAGTCTATAATAACATATAACCTCTGCTTGTTGCACACAGATTTCCCATTTTCTGCCTAAAATGTATCTGACATTTTGGGCAGATAAGACTTGGATCTGCCATTTATTACTGGTGAGAATGTGGGCACTGCTGCCTATCTGGAAAGTGGTAGAACCAAGTTTTCAACCTAGGCAGTATATTATCTGATCTCTTAAGCATGACACTGTATTTCTCCCTACAAAACTGGTAGTGTTTTATATTTTAGTCTATAATAACATATAACCTCTGCTTGTTGCACACAGATTTCCCATTTTCTGCCTAAAATGTATCTGACATTTTGGGCAGATAAGACTTGGATCTGCCATTTATTACTGGTGAGAATGCGGGCACGGTACCTAATGTCACTCAGCCAAGCTTTTCTCTTCTAGTTTGTAAGGCTGCATGAAAATAAGGTGAAGTATCTGCAGCACTCGGTACATAGAAGGTTAATACTCCTCCAAGAAACACTTTGCAGAACAAGGGGCCCCCAGCACCACTATTCAGCCCCAACTCCATCAAAGCAGACCTGTAAAGTGCAAGTCAGGGAAGGGTCCTGCCATAGATTTCCAGCTTGGAAACACTGATAGTGTCTCCTGGGAAAAATGTGACTTTGTATACATTAACACAATCAAAAGATTAACTCTATCAACATGGAGCCTATCAAATGTAGGTTTACATTGGGGCCAGAGAGCCACAAGTTCCCAGGGGTCAGCTCAGGAGGCCACTCAGGCCAACAGGGATCTGTTTACATTGTCTTGCTTCATCTTAAGTTAGCGTCATTCTCATCACATTCTGGAGGAGAAAATTAAACCCCGGACAGCAGCTTATCCATATCATACATCAGAAGAGCTGGGATTCCAACCCAGGCCAGTCTGAGTTTAAAAGTCCAAACTATTGCCTGTCAATGATGCTGACTCCCCAGCAAAATAACACACGTGGACTGTGTATCATTTGAAAAATAGCCTCTGTTCTTTGCCATGAGTGTAAATGATTAGGTACATGACTAGTATCGCTGTAAGCTTCCTCTGTAGGATGTGTTGCATGAGAACTGAGCCTCCTGACTGGCCAGCAGAGCTCTCACATGTGCGGGATGAGATTCAGGCTTTCCAGTCATGCACTTGCCTGCCACCAGCTTGACTGTTGCTATTTCCACTTGCAAGGAACCACCGTCATTACCTCCCACAGAGAGAAGGCAGCCGCAGAAACAGATGTGATGAAAACTGAACGATAACGTTACACACCAGCTATATCCGCGTGTCCTGTCTTTATGTGGAAACAAATTAAAAACACTAGAAAAGTGGTAACACTTTAGATCAGCCTGGAACTTTCTGTTGTACATAATCAGAACAATACTATAGTATTGAAAAGGGGACACCATCCAGTACATGAGTTAGTACCATTTAATGCCTTGTCCAGCCTGCCAACTCCAATCATCTCATATGTCACCAGGGAGCATTTGCTATGGCCCCAGTGCTAAGCCTGGCATGCTGCGGCCATGGGGTTGTAAAGAGTCGGATACAACCTGGCAAATGAACAGCAACATCAGTGGGAACTACTACACCTTAGGGAATATTGAAAACTAGAATATTGTGAGGGCTCCTTCTGATCCTGTGATTTTATGGAAATGTTCCTACGTGCGCTTTGGCAATGCCCCTATTAAGATGCCTACAGTAATGTGCATTTAAGTGGTGCTCAGCAATGTGTGTGTGTGACAAATATTGCTGTTCTGTTGTTGTTTAGTTGCTAAGTCACATGTGACTCTTTTTCAACCCCATGGACTGTAGCCCACCAGGCTTCTCTGTCCGTGGGATTTCCCGGCAAGAATACTGGAGTGGGGAGCCATTTCCTCCTGCAACAGGATCTTCCTGATCCAGGGATCGAACCTGCATCTCCTGCACTGGCAGGTGGGTGCTTTACCGCTGAGCCACCACGGAAGCCCATGAGAAATACTGATAATGGATAAGTAATGCAATCCTCACCCACTCAAAGGTTCACTAACAATCAGAACATAAGAAAGCATGGTGCATCATTCACCTGCAACGTCAACAGTTCCCTGAAGCTGAGAATGTACTCCATGATTAGGATCAAACGCTGGGGAAAAAAATCTATCAACACAATGGATCTTCCCTGGTGGCTCAGACAGTAAAGTGTCTGCCTACAGTGCCTACCATGTGGGAGACCCGGGTTCAATCCCTGGGTCAGAAAGACCTCCTGGAGAAGGAAATGGCAAACCACTCCAGTATTCTTGCCTGGAAAAATCCCATGAATGATGGAATACATTCTGGAGGAGAAAATTAAACCCCGGACAGCAGCTTATCCATATCATACATCAGAAGAGCTGGGATTCCAACCCAGGCCAGTCTGAGTTTAAAAGTCCAAACTATTGCCTGTCAATGATGCTGACTCCCCAGCAAAATAACACACGTGGACTGTGTATCATTTGAAAAATAGCCTCTGTTCTTTGCCATGAGTGTAAATGATTAGGTACATGACTAGTATCGCTGTAAGCTTCCTCTGTAGGATGTGTTGCATGAGAACTGAGCCTCCTGACTGGCCAGCAGAGCTCTCACATGTGCGGGATGAGATTCAGGCTTTCCAGTCATGCACTTGCCTGCCACCAGCTTGACTGTTGCTATTTCCACTTGCAAGGAACCACCGTCATTACCTCCCACAGAGAGAAGGCAGCCGCAGAAACAGATGTGATGAAAACTGAACGATAACGTTACACACCAGCTATATCCGCGTGTCCTGTCTTTATGTGGAAACAAATTAAAAACACTAGAAAAGTGGTAACACTTTAGCATCAGCCTGGAACTTTCTGTTGTACATAATCAGAACAATACTATAGTATTGAAAAGGGGACACCATCCAGTACATGAGTTAGTACCATTTAATGCCTTGTCCAGCCTGCCAACTCCAATCATCTCATATGTCACCAGGGAGCATTTGCTATGGCCCCAGTGCTAAGCCTGGCATGCTGCGGCCATGGGGTTGTAAAGAGTCGGATACAACCTGGCAAATGAACAGCAACATCAGTGGGAACTACTACACCTTAGGGAATATTGAAAACTAGAATATTGTGAGGGCTCCTTCTGATCCTGTGATTTTATGGAAATGTTCCTACGTGCGCTTTGGCAATGCCCCTATTAAGATGCCTACAGTAATGTGCATTTAAGTGGTGCTCAGCAATGTGTGTGTGTGACAAATATTGCTGTTCTGTTGTTGTTTAGTTGCTAAGTCACATGTGACTCTTTTTCAACCCCATGGACTGTAGCCCACCAGGCTTCTCTGTCCGTGGGATTTCCCGGCAAGAATACTGGAGTGGGGAGCCATTTCCTCCTGCAACAGGATCTTCCTGATCCAGGGATCGAACCTGCATCTCCTGCACTGGCAGGTGGGTGCTTTACCGCTGAGCCACCACGGAAGCCCATGAGAAATACTGATAATGGATAAGTGATGCAATCCTCACCCACTCAAAGGTTCACTAACAATCAGAACATAAGAAAGCATGGTGCATCATTCACCTGCAACGTCAACAGTTCCCTGAAGCTGAGAATGTACTCCATGATTAGGATCAAACGCTGGGGAAAAAAATCTATCAACACAATGGATCTTCCCTGGTGGCTCAGACAGTAAAGTGTCTGCCTACAGTGCCTACCATGTGGGAGACCCGGGTTCAATCCCTGGGTCAGGAAGACCTCCTGGAGAAGGAAATGGCAAAACACTCCAGTATTCTTGCCTGGAAAAATCCCATGAATGATGGAACCTGGTAGGCTACAGTCCATGGGGTCACAAAGAGTGGGACACGACTGAGCAACTTCACTTTCACTTTCTATCAATACAGCACAGCTCAAAACAGTGAGAGGAAACTGTTGGCTCTTCTCCACCAAGTAAGGTGTACTGTCAAGTCACCTCTGGGGTTCCTCTGTAATAAAGACTTGCCTTCCAAGCGTTCCTTTCTGCCTCCCCAAAATATTTCATTTGTATATGAGAGAAAAGATAGGCAATTTCTAGGAAGAGGAAGCAGCTAGGCTGAAAGAGAAGCCACCTTCCTGTGTGGCCCCTGCTGGCTTTCCCCAAACTGTAAACATTAAAACAATGAACAATGTATTAGGGAAATAACAGTTGATCACAAATAAAACTGCCTGATAAGAAATGGTTCTCTGTTGATTGGCCTCACTCTAGTCAGGCAGATGTTCCTAGACATGCAAATACTGGTGATTTTCAAATAAAAATGTCCCTGCCATTTATAATTACCCTCCTGGGAAATTTCTTTTGAAAATTCATTAGATACAGCCATCACCTCTATAAATTTTGCTGTCCCTTCCACAGACTTGAAAGTTGACAGAGAGCAAGTAGAAATGATTCAGTAAGCCAAATGACCGATGTTAGGCTTTGTTTTAAGCTATATCCAAAAGACCCCATGCCAAGTAACAAGAAGATGCTAACAGGAAAGTCAGAGAGAAAACCCTTGCAAGGAAGTCCCTCATGGCTACCTACGGTGATTACACATGTATCATCCAAACAGGGGTGGGTTTTTAATCAAGGAATGTATCTGTTAGATACTACTATGTTACAAACCACCCCAGAACTCATTGGCTTAAAAGAACTACTGTTTATTATTTCTCTCGAATCTTAAACTGGCTGTGGGCTGACTAATCTAAGCTGGGCTTGACTGGGAGTAACCGCTCCAGAGACTGAGTCCAGCTGGCTGGTCTGGGCATGTCCTTATGTCCATATCATTTTAATGGTCTTTCTTTTCTTTTTTTGTTAAGAAGCATATTTTTATTTAAGTGTTTTTTGGATGTAGACCATTTTTAAAGTCTTTATTGAATGTGTTACACTCTGTTTAACGCTTTGGTTTGGGGCCACAAGGCATGTGAGATGGCTATTAGCTCCCTGATCAGGGATTGAACCCATCCGTCCTGCATTAGAAGGCAAAGTCGCAACCACTGGCCTGCCAGGGAAGTTCCCTGATGGTCTGTCTACATGGTCTGTCTGAGCATTTGTGCTTAAGGGTAGCCAGGCTTCTTACATGACACTGAAGGCTCCAGCGCGGGTGTCCTGAGAGCGCTTGACAAAACCAGTAACATTAATACCTCCCATAATCTGGCTTTGGCGGTCACCCACTATTCCTTTTTACTATGTTCTATTTGTTAATGAAGTTACACAGTCCCACGAGTTTTGAGAGGAAAGATAGACTACTGCCTTTTAATGGGGGTCTGGCGAGGTTCTAAAAGAGCATGAGAGAGAAGAGACATTTTTGTGCTAGTTTTTGGAAAGTACAGTTTGCTAGGAAGGAATAATGTCAAGGCGTCTCATCATTTTGTTGGCTGCTCTCTCTTTTCCCTTTCCTGTCCTGGCTCTTTCCTGCCTTCTTCCCACGTTCTCTTAGAGCTCTGAGCTTTTCTCCCTCTGCTATGCAGAAAAGTTCAAGTCTCTCCCAGATCCTGTTTCCTCTGCTAGTCAGGACAAAGGTGCCTGATTCCCCAGGAACCTTAACTTCCACCTCCTTTAGAAAGGAGTTTTGTCTCCTCATTCAGATTTAGAAACAAATGATACTTGGGCCCATTCTCTGCAGACTACAGAGATTATGGGGGGTGGGGGGAGGAATCAACGTGGGGGGATAAAAGAATATCAGAAGGTAGGATGTTCTTTATGATCACCGTGTTCTTTGACAAAGAATTCTCCTTGAAAAGAGCAAAGAGAAGGGAGTCTCACATATTCCAAGGAATAGGACACCTTCTTCATAATTCAAGGGAGAAACACATGTAGACAAGACTCCTGAGGTTTAGACAGCATTGTCTAACGGTCTTTGTGAAGACGGAGGCATTGTATTGCTTCGGCATGGAGGAAGTGATTAATCAATAAGAAAAGTATCAGATACAGGAAAGGCCTCAGAAAGAGAAACAAAATTCCTATAACTGCTAGAGCAATATCAAAACCCTCCTGGTAGAGTCCTGCTTCATACTTTCATTTCATCTCCTGTGTGTATTTTGCAAGTGGAAGAAAATCATTATGATAGTTTCTCTGAAGATGCTTGCTGCTGCTGCTGCTAAGTCACTTCAGTCATGTCCGACTCTGTGCGACCCCATAGACAGTAGCCCACCAGGCTCCCCTGTCCCTGGGATTCTCCAGTCAAGAACACTGGAGTAGGTTACCATTTCCTTCTCCAATGCATGAAAGTGAAAAGTGAAAATGAAGTCGCTCAGTCATATCCAACTCTTAGCGACCCCATGGACTGCAGCCTACCCGGCTCCTCCATCCACAGGATATTCCAGGCAAGAGTACTGCATAAAAATTGTTCTGATGCAAACAAAATTTAGTTTTCCTTGAGAAAACACGATTCACATGTACCAATTTAGATTACATTCTATAGCATGTAAGCACATGCTTGATTAATAATGACAAATAACTAAGGGTTTTTTTTTCTTATGTAAAAAGAGGTCCAATGGTTGTCAGAACAGTCAAGCTAATAATTTTATGATTTCATCAAGGATTCAGTTTTCTTCTATTTTTTTCGACTCCACCAAGTTTCCTATGTGGCTTTTATCCACGTGGTTTCAATACAGCTGCTGCTGCTTCAGGCACCACATCCACATTCAGGTCAGAAAAAATGGAAGGCATCAAAAGCCTTCTCCTTGGGAGGATTTGTCTTTGTATGACAAAAAGAAAACTCTTCTCAAGGACTTCTGTCTACATTATATTAAGCTTTTACACATGGCTACAACGAGTCAACGCAATAGTTCAGCTTTCCAGTGGAGCTAGGCATAATATAGGATGGAAGTTGTAAATGAAAATTGGTTACAAAAGGACAGTGTCTGCCGTGGCTGTGGTGGTGTCTATCTAATCCTTCCTAACAAAGTATCTAATCATGGAAAAGCCTTTTAACCTCCATGACCCCAGTTTTCCCATTAAAAAAATGAAATGATGAAATAGATCTCTGATACTCTATGACTATCTATACCCAGGATAATTTAAAGGCAGGATTGTAGGGGCAGACACTGTCCATCCACCCCACACCTATTTCCTTCTTGTCTTCCTTACTGGCAGAAGTCAGGTCCTGCTCCAAAACCTGGTGAGGTTTCTAAATTTCTTTCCCAGCTAGAGCATGATCATGTGACCAAACCTTGGCCAAGGACACCCAAGGAAAAGTGTATGCCGTGACATTTGGGAAAGACTTTCCACCAGACGATATGATGAATCTGTAAGGATTAGTCTGCTGGCTCCCTCTTCCATCTCTCTCCCCATCCGATCACCCGTTTCTGGACTCAGCTGTATGAACTGAAGCAGCCATTTTCTAGCAATGAGGAAGCAAACGCACTGAAAATGATGGCATGGAAGGATGATAAAGAATTTTGGTCACGTCACTGATGAGATCGGTTGTGGGACCACCATTTTCTGACTTTATATTGTGGAAAACAATGAGGACCTATTTACTTATTTTTGTTTGATGCTCCAACTTGCAGCCCAAAACATCCTATATAAAACAGTGACCTAAAAAATTTACCCCACAATTGCAGATTCTGAACTAGTACATGGCTGTCTTACACTTTATGTGCATATGAATCCCCAGAGTAGCTTGTTAAAATGTGGATTTTTTTTTTTTCTGGTGACAACAGGTCTCACTTGCAACACTTGGGATCTTTATCTCAGTATGTGGAATCTAGTTCCTTGACCAGGGATTGAATGTGGGCCCCTGCACTGGGAGCATGGAGACTTAACCACAGGACCAGCAGGGACGTCCCAGTGCAGCGGGCCTGGGGTAAGGATTGAAATTCTGCCTTTCTATCAGAACTCCTAGCAGGTGGTATTGGGGCTCCCACTCTGCAGATGATCTGCACTCTGCTTTGAACGGCAAGGTGCTAAACCACGAGTGACTATCATATTACACAGCCCTGATCAAGTCACAGCGCTTCCCCGGCCTCAGCGTTCTCACAGTATCACGCATCTATGATTCTAAGTGCTAGCAGAAGAAAGTATAGCGATTTACTCCACAAACGGAGATGCACATGGAAAGTGACACGAAAAAGCATAAGCCCTGAGCTTCATTTTAATCCCTGTGCTGAATGGTCACTCATCTCGTTTCCTGATACAAACTGCATCAGGACGAGGCGCCCAGGCCGTTTCCAGGACCGTTTGCCTGTCCCCCCACCATCTCCCCATGGGGAGCACCACAGGAGCAGAATGTTAAACTGAACTGTGTTTGCAGCTGCTCCTTGGGACCTCATAGGTATAATGTGTGTGCTCATCAGAAATTCAACTAATAAAGATTTGAAAAGGTTTGGAGCAATCCATCCTCTTATCCACCCCTCTTTCAATGAGGATGAAGAATGACTGTGGTCATTCCGATAACAAAAAAACCATCTGCCTGCAAAGGTGGCGGCAGCTCGGCTTCCTCTGCCCCAGGTGCTGCCGGTGGCTCACAGGCATCTTGTCTGAGGTGCTCCAACTTGGAAATCTGGTGGCTTTCTGATCTGGGTGCTCTCTCCCTCCTGCCATTGCCACACTTCGGTTATGCAACTGGTGGAAAGCAACCCCCTCTCCCCGGGACACTTCAAACCAAATCCTTGGACGTCTGTCCACTGTGTCCTGAAACATGGCGGGTGCCAGGAAGGGAGGGCCCAAGCGCTCTACGGCGCCCTGAGTGGAAAGATGGGAGAGAGTCTTTTTTCCTCTTGTGCATATTTTAATGAACATTACTGTTTAGAATTGGTTTATGTATATATTTTTAGTTCTCACTGTACTATTTTTTCAGCTTTTTCAAGACATAATTGGCCAATAAAATTGTAACGTATTTGAAGCATACATCATACTTCCATCGTATATGTGTATAACATATAAGAGTATATATAATATGTATTATTTAATGGGAAAATATCTTCTAACATTTTAATTATACAACATATCAAATCTATTGGTCATGTTACATGTTATTTATTCATTCATGTTATTTATTTATTTATTCAGGCTTTATTCATCATACAGCTGAAAAAATATAGCAGTTGGTCTGGAAGAACTGGTCTAGATTTTCAGAAAAATTAAGACAGCACAGTGTTTTAATTGATCTCACATTGGTGTCCCCTATTATCAGCATCTTAGAATAGTATGACACATTTGTTGCAAATAATGAATCAATAGTGATACATTATTAACTGAAGCTCAGTTCAGTTCAGCCGTGTCCGACTCTTTGCGGCCCCATGAACTGCAGCACGCCAGGCCTCCCTGTCCATCACCAACTCCCGGAGTTCACTCAGACTCACGTCCATCGAGTCCGTGATGCCATCCAGCCATCTCATCCTCGGTCGCCCCCTTCTCCTCCTGCCCCCAGTCCCTCCCAGCATCAGAGCCTTGGAGCTCAGTTTTTTAAATTCCCTGGTTTTGTTGTGGTTGTTCTTTTCCTGCTGTTCTTCTGTTTTCTCCTCCTCACACAGTGGTCATTTTCTTTCCCAGGCCCCACAGGACATCGATGCCATGTTCCTTCAGGCATCTCTTGGCTGTGCTTATTTCTCAGACTGTTTAGATGATCCTGAGAGTTTCAAGGAGCAGAGATCAAGTATTTTGCAGGATGCCTGGAGAAGGCAACGGCACCCCACTCCAGTACTCTTGCCTGGAAAATCCCATAGACAGAGGAGCCTGGTGGGCTGCCGGTCCATGGGGTCTCGAAGAGTCGGACACGACTGAGCGACTTCCCTTTCCCTTTTCACTTTCATGCACTGGAGAAGGAAATGGCAACCCACTCCAGTGTTCTTGCCTGGAGAATCCCAGGGACATGGGAGCCTGGTGGGCTGCCATCTATGGGGTCACATAGAGTCGGACACGACTGAAGTGACTTAGCAGTAGCAGCCCACTATCTAAATTTGTCTACTGTTTTTATTGTGATGATACTGGGCTTATGGGTTATTAGAAAGAAGGCCAGAGAAATGAAGGGCCATTTTCACCCCGTTTTGTCAAGTGTACATACTGTGACGTGCTTTGTAACCACTGATGTTGGCCTTGAATGCCTGGCTGAGATAGTGTTCTTTAGGTTTTTCCACTGTAAAGTTCTCTTATTTACTCTTCACATGCTGTACATTTTGAAACAAACTCACTATGTGAAACCTGTATCTAAAGAGTGAGGGTTTATGCTCCAGTTCTGTGATGATATAGATCTGCATAAAATATTTGGAATCCTTCTGTGTGGGAGGTTTGTCAATTCTCCCCCATCACTAATCTATTCAACAACTTATTTATGCCAATACAGAATCGTGTATATTTATTTTGGGATTCCCTGGTGGCTCAGTTAAGAATCTGCCTGTGGTTAAGAATCTGCCTGAAATGCAGGAGAAATGGGTTCAATCCCTGAGTCAGGAAGATCCTCTGGGGAAGGAAATGGCACCCACTCCAGTATTCTTGCCTAGAGAATCCCATGGACAGAATTGGGAGGTTTGTCAATTCTCCCCCATCACTAATCTATTCAACAACTTATTTATGCCAATACAGAATCGTGTATATTTATTTTGGGATTCCCTGGTGGCTCAGTTAAGAATCTGCCTGTGGTTAAGAATCTGCCTGAAATGCAGGAGAAATGGGTTCAATCCCTGAGTCAGGAAGATCCTCTGGGGAAGGAAATGGCACCCACTCCAGTATTCTTGCCTAGAGAATCCCATGGACAGAAGAGCCTGGCGGGCTATAGTCCATGGGGTCATGAGAGTCAGACACAACTTAGTGACTAAACCACCAACCACATATTTATTTTATACTTTGAGTTAAAATCTGATATTGATTAAGTGAGTGCTCAAGTTTTCATGGCGATTGGGAACGGTTTTAGTTGACTCCTATTTCCCTCCGCCATATTCCCATCACTGTGTGTAAGGGGGATGTGTCCTTTTTCCTTCTCTTTCTTTTTTTCTAAGATTGCTTTCTTATTTTCTATTGCTACAAGATGATAAGGTTCATCCTGTATATTTCCTCTTCCAGTTGTAGAACCAGTCATTTTTCCAAGTAACTGTTTTGTTTTTTCTAAAAATTGAAGACTGGTATTAGAAACCAAGATCTGGGGTCTTGGTGTGTGTGTTGCTATTGGAGTGTCATTTATTTTAGGCCCTCTCAGCTAGTAGAGAAAAATAGGATGTGTTTATATTAATTCATGTATATACAGAAAACTATGAATATTCCTATATATAAACATCTACATCTATACAACACTAATCGAGTTCTTACGGTTTCTCCAATTCTAATTCATTGCTTTTTGTGGCTCATTCTGGCTTCCTCTCCTATCTTATCTGGAACCTCCCACTCCAACAATGAGAAAACTTGGCTCTCATCATCTGCCATCCATTTAATGAGTTCTTCCATTCCAGTATGCATGGCGGTACCAGATTTAACCTATACCCTCACAGGAAACAACTTTAGCAACAAGGGTACAGGTCTTACATCCAATTTCTTTTGCCTTTAGTTTTACAAACTCATTTCCAAAGATGCTTAGGTCAGCACTTGTGAATGGAAGTTAGACATCCACAGGCCCCCAGTGTTGCATGAGACAGGGATTCTGGGCAGGACCAAAAGCCATGAGAGGCAAGCCTCATACCCCCTTTGAGGAAGCTCTTGGCCAAAAGACAGAAACTTGATCTTGGGGTTCAAATCACAGGACTCCAAAGATCTTTCCAAAGCAGTGACTAGTGGCTTCACAGAGATATGAACAGGGTGACAGAAGTTAGACTAGGTTCAGATGAAAAAGATGAAAAAAGAATCACCTTCTATTATTGATATTAGACAGAATGATGGAAGAGGCTCATGATTGAAATAGCTTCAGAAAAACAAAGAAAAAGTAAAGTAACATAGAATGCCCAAAAATGTCTACAGAATCATAGAGAGATAAATGCAAATCTAGCCACTTCCACTCACTATCTAGGTGACTTTGGACATGTTAATTGTACTTTCCTGAAAGTTATGACCAACCTAGATAGCATATTGAAAAGCAGAGACATTACTTTGCCAGCAAAGGTCCATCTAGTCAAGGCTATGGTTTTTCCAGTGGTCATATATGGATGTGAGAGTTGGACTGTGAAGAAAGGTGAGCACTGAAGAATTGATGTTTTTGAACTGTGGTGTTGGAGGAGACTCTTGAGAGTCCCTTGGACTGCAAGGAGATCCAACCAATCCATTCTGAAGATCAGCCCTGGGATTTCTTTGGAAGGAATGATGCTGAAGCTGAAACTTCAGTACTTTGGCCACCTCAGGCGAAGAGTTGACTCAGTGGAAAAGACTCTCATGCTGGGAGGGATTGGGGGCAGGAGGAGAAGGGGACGACAGAGGATGAGATGGCTGGACGGCATCACGGACTCAATGGACGTGAGTCTGAGTGAACTCTGGGAGTTGGTGATGGACAGGGAGGCCTGGCGTGCTACGATTCATGGGGTCGCAAAGAGTCAGACATGACGGAGCAATTGAACTGAACTGAACCATCCTAACTCTCAATCCTTGTAAAATCAAGATAACGATACTCATCTGGCAAGTTTGTTATGAGGGTGAAGAGAGAGAAAAAAAAATCTAGGTAAAACCACACAGCACCTTAATGATAGAGAAAATCAAGAATCACCAAAATTTGTTAAGTATTTATTATTTGCTAAACATTAAATTAGATGTGTTACCTGTAGTTTTTATTGTTAGTATATAATTGACCTATAAGTAATATCAGAAGGTTACAGAGTTTCCTTCTTACAAAGTCCTCAAATTTGAATCGTTTTCTTCTATTTTGGAGACTTTGTATAAAGCAACCTAAAAGTAAGAGAATAGGAAATGATTCTCCCCCAAGTCTTTGGCAGTGGCGGAACCCATGATACAGTGAGATGTCCAGGGCAATGCTGGATACAAAGTAAGATGTGAGGCATGATAGTGGCATTTGTATAATAGCTCAATCTTCTAAAATATAGCCTTCAATATCTAGCGCCTTTTGTTAGGCCAGAGAATTGTTTCATGAACTACTTTCTTCTCAGACTCAGGTATCTGCTGATTGCATCTCTTTAGAATAAGGGCTACATTTCTCAGTAACTGGTAACAATTTCTCTCAACGAAGAGGAAAGCAAATTGTCACTTTAAAAAAAAAACCTTCATAAATTGCAGGAGTGGTAATTACTCTTGCCCGTAGGCTCCTGGAGACGCATGCTGTCTTACTATGGTGATTATCATGATTACATGCTATTTAATTGTGTATTTAGATCTCTACAGAAATTGCAGACATGTTTCAGCTTTGCTAGAGGAGCTTTCAATAAATATTCCTTATGAGAATTAGGAATACTCTTCCTTATGCTAGGATAAACACCATATCTTACATTTACCTTAAATATATGATCATATCCTTGGGATTTTCCATGGGGAATATTGGATAGATACCCAGTCATCACTGTCGCCATCTGGAAAGCCTTGTGGGATCATTTGGTCTAGGTCCTGACCTTTAGTACTAGGCTAGTCCAGAGAGGAAACAGAGGCCAGGCTAAATCCTTCTTCCTTACTGGGTGGAAAGAATTTTAAGCTAATGCCAGATTCCCGGTAGGTTCATATTATCTTTGTCTGATACAGCACAATAAGACTTTACTGGTCAGCTAAAGTGACAGATTGTTCCTGACTAGTCTGGGACCCATGAGAGTCTGTGCCTAGAGCTTTGGTGACCTTCTGTCCCTCCAAAGTGAAGATGTAAGTCACTGAAACCAGCTAAGGACAGAGGAATTCGGCAGGTTCTTGGTCTGTAAGGGTCTTTCTTTCTCTGCCGAATGGAACTTTACTCCCCAAACTTAGGGAATCTTAGGGCTGAATGACAAGCATCTATTGAGTGAATGGCAAGGGACGATGAAGAACTCATTTAAGAACGTCACAGCCAAACTAGGAAAAGGCCTTATCCACTAGTCACATCAGGGCCGGTCAGTCCTAAGTTGTCCTTTCAGATTACTGTTATCTTGCCAGAAGAACTCAACCCCTCAGGTATGTGACAGAGACCTTGACCTAGCTTTGGTCAAATCTACCAACAGTTTCAGGACTTTTGCCTTAAAAGCCTCTCATTATAGACTAGACAACCTCCACAAGGTACCGTATATTTGTTCAATGCTTATCTTCCCTGGTGGCTCAGACAGTAAAGCGTCTGCCTGCAACACAGGAGACCTCCGTTCAATTCCTGGGTCAGGAAGACCCCCTGGAGAAGGAAATGGCAAACCACTCGAGTGCTGTTGCCTGGAAAATCCCATGGACAGAGGAGCCCGGTAGGCTACAGCCCATGGGGTCACAAAGAGTTGGACAAGACTGAGTGACTTCCCTTTCTTTCAGGATGACCTGACCATAGATGGGAGACCTGGATCTAACCCCGGCTCTGTCACTGAGTGCATCTGCTTCAAGAAGACGTGATCTTCTGGAGTTCCAGTCCCTCATCTATGAAATAATTAGACTAGATCAGTAGTTTTCAACATTGGGCATATTTGAATCACTTGGGAGGAATTTTTTTTTTTAAATATGATGGTCAGGCATTATCCTGGACTAATTAAATCAGACTCTCCAGGGCTAACACCATGTCTGTCAATTTCCTTGGGTGGTTCTGACTTCAGCCACGGCTGAAGCCCGTGAAGCCATGTTATTCTCCAGTTTACACTGTGGATATTTTGTCACTTTGAGCTTTACATCACGTCGGAAATTTCCATCATCTCTGAGCTTTCTCTTCTGTGGAAGGAGGAATTCCAAGACGATTCTCAATGATTTATGTCCTTTTGTCCACTCTCTTCGTGTGCAGGTGGAAACTGCCTTGTGTCTGGCCAAGAGAAGCGGCAATGGTGATGAGATAATGATCTCTGTGATTAGGTCACATTACACGCAGCAGATGGAGCAGTGAGCATCTCCCCCGGGCCTTGAAGGAAACTGCCATGTGGTGAGAAGCTCTCTGATACAGATTGAATGTCTGCCTCCCCCGGCCCCTCAGTCATAAGTTGACATCCAGCCCCCAGCGTGATGGAATATGTAGACGGGCCTTTGCTAAAATGTCAATACTGTCATACATACATGTATGTATACAATCTACAAACTGTAGCAATATTTTCCTGAACCTATCTCCTAATACAAAGGAAATATGGGGAAAAATAAATAAATAGGACATAATCAAACTCTAAAAGCTTTTGCACAGCAAAGAAAACCATAAACATTGGGGTACATGTGTCTCTTTTATTAAAAAAAAAAAAAAGAAAACCATTAACAAAATGAAAAGCAGCCTATTGAATGGAAGACAATATTTGCAAATGATATTGCTAAAATGTCAATACTACCAAGGGCCATCTATAGATTTAATGAAATCCCTATCAAGATTCCACTGGCAGTTTTTATAGAAGTAGAAAACCACTCCTAAAATTCATATGAAACCACACACACACAAAAAAAACCCCAAAGAGTCAAATAAATCCTGAGAAATAAGAAGAAATCAGGAGGCATCACACTTCCTAATTTCAAGCTAACTCAGTGTGGTACTGGCATAAAAATAAACAGAAATAAACCCAATCATAACATGGTCAGCTGAAATTAGATGACAGCCGAGTACACTCAGAAAAGACGATCTCTTCAATAAATGGTGCTGGGAGAATTGGATATTTACGTATAAAACAATAACACTAGACCTGAGCCTGGCGGGCGATAGTCCACAGTATCACAGAAGAGGTGGACACGACTTAGTGACTAAATGACAATAACAAAAATATCTTATTCCACTCACAAAAATAACAACATGAATGAAAAACAATATTAATACCTGAAACCATGAAACTTTCAGAAAGAAAACATAGCAATAAGACACCTTGACATAGGTGGTCATGATGGTTTTTTGAATCTGACCCCTAAAGTACAAACAACAACAACAAAAAAATACACGAGCGAGGCTACATCAAACTATAAACTGCACAGCACAAGAAACCATCAGCAAAGTGAGAAGGCAACCTAGGGAATGGCAAAAACTGCAAACCATATATCCGATAAGCAGGTTAATGTCTAAAATATATAAAGAACTCATACAACTCAATAGAAAATAAAACCAAGTAACCTAGTGGAAATGGACAAAGGACTTGTATAGACATTCCTACAAAGATACTGCAAAAGGCCAACAGGTACTTGAAAATACACTCAACATCACTAGTTATTAGGGAAACAAAAATTGAAATCACAGTGAGATGCCATTTCATGCCTTTTAAATTGGCCAGCATCCAAAAGCCAAGAGCTGGTGTGAATGTGAAGGAAAGGGAACCTTGAAAATTGTTGTAAGGGACTGTAAACTGATATAATCATTATGGAAAATAATAGAGAGGATCCTCAAAGAATTAAAAATAGAGCTACCATATTACCTAGCAGTTTCACTTCTGGGAACACATCCAAAGGAAACAAGAACACTAACTCAGAAAGGCATCTGTACCTTCGTGCTCATCACGGCGTTACTTACAATGGCCAAGCCACAGGGCCCACGGTGGATGGGTAAAGCAGCACTCTGCGCGTATGTGTAATGGAGTATTATTCAGCAGTGAAACTGAGCGAGTCCTCCCACTTGTGACACCATGGATGAACTGACTTTCGAGGCATCATGCTAAGCGAAATAAGTCACACAGAGAAAGAGAAATACCATATCATATCATTTCTATATGGAATATAAAAACAAACAAACTGAGCTCAGAGAAAGAGAGATCAGACTTTTGGTCACCAGAGGTAGAGTGTGACGGAAGGGAGAAACTGCAAGAAGATAATCAAAAGATACAGATTTCTAGTTAGAAGATAAACAAGTACTAAGATGTAATGTGGGGCTTCCCTGATGGTTCAAATGATTTAAAAAAAAAATCTGCCTACAGGGCAAAAGACCCAGATTCAATCCCTGGGTTGGAAAGATCCCCTGGAGGAGGGCATGGCAACCCACTCCAGTGATCTTGCCTGGAGAATCCCATGGACAGAGGAGCCTGGCGGGCTACAGTCCATGGGGTCGCAAAGCCGGACACGACTGAGCTACTGAGCACAGCACAGTACAGTGACTCAGAAATGGTAGCGGAGGTCGTTGCTGCCTTTGTTATAAGCTCTTGGCTGGAGTGCATTAGGGACAGTTTATTGTCAGCACCTATTATGACCCTTCTGAGATGATTCAGAAAGCCTGAGAGGTTTACTTAGCATGTTTTCAAACGTGCGGTTGAGAGGAGAGTGCAGTGGAGCCACGTCTTCAGGGGAAGGCACGTCCTCCTCTCCTTGTTCCCCATCGTCATCGCTCCAACAGCGAGAGGGTCGATGCCAAGAAGATGGACACTGGAGGGATGAACACTACACTCATAATCCCTTATCTGGGTTAAAGAACAAAAAAACCCATGATTTTTGTCCATTCTTTAACTTGTCCCTAGTATATTCTCTTTAACTATTAAAGCTAGTCTTTCTCAGGCTCTGTTCTGAATAACTTGCAGAGACTAGATGTCATTCTTTTGAAGTCACAGGATAGGAGGCTGCTTGTCAGCTTTAAAAGTCTTTAAAAAATTCTTGTGTTTGAGCTGCTTCAGCCAGGGGGAGCACAGCCAAGATCCATCGTCTTGGCTCAAGCAGAGCTGTAAAAAAACGAAGTTCCAAAGTTTGCTTTCCAGAGTCTCACACTCAATTTGGACAATTAAAAAGCTTGACCCTAGAAAGACTTTCTTGTTGGCTGACAAGAACTTTCAAGAAAGTTGCCCAGCAACCCTCAGAAGTGCCATTTATTTGGCAAAGAGAGGACTGCTTTTTGAAAGAGAGTGAGGGTGGGCATGCTCAGTCATGTCCAACGTAGACGTGTATCCTGCCAGTCTCCTCTGTCCAGGGAATTTCCCAGGCGAGAATATTGGAGCAGGTTGCCATTTCCTCCTCCAGGGGATCTTCCCAACCCAGGGAATAAACCCACGTCTCTTCTGTCTCATTCATTGGCAGGCAGATTCTTTACACTGTGGACCTGAGAAGCCCTAGAAAAGTCCTTAAAATAAAAGGCAACTTCCCTTCCATGAAAAAAAAATGAAGAAATGAAAGAAGTATTTAGAGGACAAGTAAAGGAAATACTAAATTATACTGAAAAATGAAAGTAAGAGCTTAACAAATTCACCAGAAATTTGGCTTGAACTTAAATAAAGAAGCTCAGAAAAATTCTTGGATAGGAGACCCATAGGAATCATCAACCTCAGAGGTCTTCTAAATGTTCACAAAATCTGAAATACACGTTAGGGACATCAAGCACACCCTCCCTCAAAAGGTCCCTTGGTGACACCGTCAGAAAATCAAAGCATCACAGACTGATCCCTTTGCTGCACTCACAGATTCTTGGACACACAAAAGAATAAGCGAGAGAGAAAAAAAAAAAAAGACAAGTTTTTGATGTTTTATGTAAAGCATAATTGCTTTCAACATCATGGTGTTTATCTGAGGGGTTATCTGAATGAAATTTGCCTTTGTTCAGGCTCCGTGATCACTGCAAGCTTTATGATTAAAATCAGAAGCAAGTGAAGTGTGAGAATCATATTGTGATGTACGGTTGGCTCTTGCTCACACAAAGCAGGTCATGACTGCTGGCCTTCAGGGATCTTCTCTGGTTCACTCTGCAGCTGAGAAGCTGAAAACAGAGCTGTCTAGAAGACTTAGAACACAGACTTATGGTTACCAAAGGGAATGTGGAAGGAGGGGTAAATTAGGAGCTCAGGATTAACATATACACACCAGTCTATATAGGACTTCCCTGATAGTTTAGTTGGCAAAGAATCCACCTGCAATGCAGGAGACCCCAGTTCAACTCCTGGGTTGGGAAGATCCCCTGGAGAAGATAGGCTACCCACTCCTGTATTCTTGAGCTTCCCTTGTGGCTCAGCTGGTAAAGAATCTGACTGCAATGCGGGAGACCTGGGTTTAATCCCTGAATTTGGAAGATTCCCTGGAGAAGGGAAAGGCTACCCACTCCAGTATTCTGGCCTGGAGAATTCCATGGACTGTATAGTCCATTGGGGTTGCAAAGAGTCAGACATGACTGAGCAACTTTCACTACTATATATCAAATAGATAATCAACAAGGACCTACTGTAGAGTATAGGGAACTCTACTTAGTACTCTGTAATAACCTATATGAGAAAAGAATCTGAAAGAGAGTGGATATATGTGCATATACAACTGACTCACTTTGCTGCACACCTGAAACTCGGGCTTCCCTGGTGGCTCAGTCAGTAAAGAATCTGTCTACACTGCAGGAGACCCTGGTTTGATTCCTGGGTTGGGAAGATTCCCTGGAGAAAGGATAGGCTACCCACTCTATTATTGCTGGTTTCCCCTATGGCTCAGCTGGTAAAGAATCCACCTGTAATGCCAGAGACCTGGGTTCGATCACTAGGTTGGGAAGATTCCCCTGGAGAAGAGAAAGGCTACCCACTCCAGTATTCTGGCCTGGAGAATTCAGGCTGTGGGGTTGCAAAGAGTCAGGCATGACTGAGGGACTTTCACTCACACTCCACTCCACTGAAACTAACACCACCTTGTAAATTAACTATACTCCAATATAAAATAAAAGTTTAAAAAGGCCAGAGAAAAAAAAAGAGGTGGAGATTAAAAGGAGGAAAGAAAAAGAAAACAATTAGGAAATTGTGCTCACGATAGTCTCTTGTCAACTCCTGCTGTGGAGAGATCTGGAAAATGAGTCTTCCCTAGTAGCTCAGTTAGTAAAGAATCTGCCTGCAATGCAGGAGACCTGGGTTCAGTCCATGAGTTGGGAAGATCCCCTGGAGAAGGAAATGTCAACCCACTCCAGTGCTCTTGCCTGGAGAATTCCAAGGATAGAGGAGCCTGGTGGGCTACAGTCCATGGGATTACCAAGAGTCAGAGACGACTGTGCAACTAAATTTCACTTTCACTTTCATAGACACTACAAATCCCCTTAGAATGACCTCTCCACACTGGAACCAAAAGACTGAACCTTGAGACTCCAGGGGCAGCAGGTTAAGGAAAAGATGTCCCAACTACTCTGAATGTTCTCGTGGAAATTCTTCAGCAGTTTCCCAGGTCTGGTACTTCTCCAAGTAATTAGAAAATCATTTATTAGACCCTGATCACGTCTTGCATCAAAACTGAGTTTAAAAGAATAACAGCATTATCTTTATAAATGACAGAGGACTTGAGAGTGGAAATTGGGACTTATTTGCATTGGATTCCCATCATGTAACCAAATGTCTTTGACAAATGCAGTTTATCCTCCTCTTTCAACCACGAGATGAAAGTAGTTCATAATTTCTCCCATAGTTCACAAAACTGGCAGCTAACTAGATGTTTTGTGGATCCATGATGAAATGCAGGACTTTAAAAATAGTTACAAATATTTTACGAATTATCAAGTTAAGGAGTAAGAAGCAAGATGACCAACACACTATTAAAATTACTGAACCTCATTTATAATCAAAGAAATAAAAATGAAAACGTTGGGAAAGCATCCTTCCCATTAAATTGGTGAAGACCATGGACTTCCCTGGTGGCTCAGACAGTAAAGCGTCTGCCTACAACGCGAGAGACCTCGGTTCAGTCCTTGGCTCGGGAAGACCTCCTGGAGAAGGAAATGGCAACCCGCTCCAGTATTCTTGCCAGGAGAATCCCACGGACGGTGGAACCTGATAGGCCTCAGTCCATGGGGTCGCAAAGAGTCGGACCCGACTGAGCGACTTCCCCCACTCACTCACGGACGGTAGTCATACCCGTGTACTGCCGGTGTCAGTGAAGAACGGTCCACATCTTCTGTGGGGGAGGGGGAGGAGGACTGGCAAAATCAGCAAATGCTTTGCAAATTCGAATGCCCCTTAAATCCGAACTTCCACTGTTTTGAATGTATTCTAACAAAATAATGGATGTGCATAAGCAGTCAACTTCAAGAATATTAAGCACAACCACCTTTGTGACAGTGAAAAAGCAGAACCTACAATGTTTAAATTGTGTTAAGTGAGATATTGTTTCTATCCATACCATGGAATGCCATTTTGTCATTGCAAATGACATTGAAGAGCTTTCTTGTTTCAAAGACATACTTGTGGCATATTTTGTTTTAAAAGGTTAGAAAAATTATGATTTTATTTTCAGTAAAAGCAAAGTAAGGTGAAAAGGTGGATAGGGTTTTGATGGCATTAATTGGGTCGGGAAACTCAAGAATGGCTGGCTGCCAAATTTCCTTGTCACTTTCAATTTTCCCGAAGAAGAAAAATGCAAGGAACAAATCCAAATAGTACACAGAGCAGCAGCTTATTAGCTGAGTTGGTCCATGAGTTTTCTTGGGTGAATGGAGGACCTGTGTGGGGTTTCTGTCTCCCCACTGCAGCCAAAAGCAGACACTGTCCTTAGGCAGGCATACATAGACAGGAAGGAAAGCCAGGTCTGAGTTAAAGATCTCCCTGCATAGAATGAGGAGAGACAAGGAAAGGAACTACCTGGGCACCACCGTTTCATCAGTCCCTGGCCCACTAGCAAACACAGCCAGTGAATGCCACAGAATCCCATCAATAACCATGGCTTTTCCCCTCCCCTCTGGTCCTGGGGGGAGGGGAGTAAGCTTGGAGGTAGACTGAAGCATAGGGACCCACAAGGTTCAGGTCACAATACACTGTTGCAATAATCTGCTGCTGCAAAACACACCACTCCAAAACCCAGTGGTTTACAATAGTGTTATTTCTCCTGACTCTGTGGGTTGGCTAGGCTCTGACACGCTGCTCTGCCCTGTGTGGTATAGCTGAGCTGACTCACATAGCCACACTCAGCTGGGTGCCTGGCTGGTGCCAGACCCTCTCACTGCAGTGTCTCACTCCTCATTCAGCTCTTGTTCAGCTGCTAAGTCATGTCTGACTCACTGCAACACCTTGAATGGCCGCACGCCAGGCTTCCCCGTCCTTCACTATCTCCTGGAATTTGCTGAAATTCATGTCCATTGAGTTGATGATGCCACCCAACCATGTCATCCTCCGTCATCCCCTTCTCCTTCTGCCTTCAATCTTTCCCAGCATCGGGCTCTTTTCCAATGAATCTGTTCTTCCCATCAGGTGGCCAGGGTATCGGAGCTTCAGCTTTAGCATCAGACCTTCCAATGAACACTTAGGACTGATCTCCTTCAGGAGGGACTGGTTGGATCTCCTTGCAGTCCAAGGGACTCTCAGGAGTCTGCTCCAACACCACAGTTCAAAAGCATCAATTCTTTGGCACATAGCCTATTTTAGGGTCCACCTCTCACATCCGTACATGACTACCGGAAAAACTATAGCTTCCACTAGATGGACCTTTGTCGGCAAAGTAATGGAGAGCAAGTATCTGGGGAAGAAGGCAGCTTTCACTCCTTATGAGGAAGCTCCCAGCCACTCGGGGACAGGTGTGGACCCTCTAGGAAGGGGACCGCCGTTACTATAGCTACTTGAGCTTGTTCCACAGGGCGATCTGTAACATCTCACACGAGTGCCTCTGACCCCCAGCACAGAGTCAAAATATGCCCTCTAAACAGAAAATAGACATCAACTGGTATATCCTGATGAACGAATGTTAAGTATGAGAAACTCAGAATTTCTCTTTTATGTATAAACTCTGAATCTTTCATGACTTCGGGGAGTAGGGTTCCAGGGAGCACACCAGGATATTATAGATAAAACATCACACTTTCGTCTTTGAAAGGCTCTGTGACTCTGATGATAAGGCAGATTTTGTTAAGCTGCCCCCTCCCCCTTCAGTTTCCTTCCTCTGGGCTGAAATCATGCATGAGAAATTCCAAAGAGGATCATATTTTTCCTAAAGGTTACAGGCTTAAATTATAAACGCGTCAATAAGTTAGATGTCTAAAAATTCTAAAAATAGGGGTGGATAATAAGAGTGCTTTCTCAACCAAA
The DNA here is from genome assembly GCA_006408675.1 of Madoqua kirkii. NCBI lineage: Eukaryota > Metazoa > Chordata > Mammalia > Artiodactyla > Bovidae > Madoqua > Madoqua kirkii. Next base: position 71,596 of record SJYC01116404.1, read on the forward strand.
ACCACAAAGGGCCCTCTGCTGCGCTCAGAAAAAGCAGCAGAAACTAATCTTTCTCCCCAAGTGGAGAAATGGGGAATAGAAATCTCCCAGGTGCCTTGCATTGTGTGCACTGATGAAGTATTTCCATCAATCTCATTTACTGTTGTCTGAAGTCTTATTTTCAGGCCATTACATTGAAATACTGAATTGGACCATATCCGCCAAGATCCTCTGGGAAGAGGCAATGCTTCTCACTGGACGCAGGCTTGCTCTCGGGTTTTACCATCAATGATAACACGTTTCCGCTGGAAGAGGGTCACAGAATCCTAAGTAGCAATTCTGTGTGTTGTGTGAGGATCTCAGTCCCCCGAGCAGAGACCTAACCTGCACCCTCTACAGCGGAAGCACGAACTTTTAACTCCTGGACCAGCAGGCAAGTCCCTTAAGTAAGAAGTTCGATAGAGGTTCTTGGAAACATGGAAAAGTCTGGAAGTCTCTAGGTGAGTTGTGAAATGAACAGAGAACGACCTTGCCAGGATGGCTCCAGCTTCATGAAATGAAGGGATCGGCCATAAAAAAAAAAGATGAAATGTTTCAGCACTGCTGTGGCCCAACTGAGATGGCATGTGAGTTCAGAGTACTGCCCACCAAGCTTCCCAAATCCCACCTGCCGTCAACAACTGATCTATATGACCAAGCCAGAAAAAGAAAAAAAAAAAAAAAAAGTGAGAGAGGAGGGCATACAGAAAGCTAGGAAAGCAGCCAAAACGGTAATCCAGAAGTACAACGATCTTTCTGAATCATTGCTCAAGCACTGATTAAATATAATTTCATTATTTTCAACATAGGTAATAAGTTTTACAGTGCTTCCCAGGTGGCTCAGTGGTAAAGAATCCATCGGCCAATGCAGGAGACACAGGTTTGACCCCCTGAGTCAGGAAGATCCCCTGGAGGAGGAAATGGCAAACCCATTCCAGCATTCTTGCCTGGGAAACCCCAGGGACAGAGGAGCCTGGCAGACTACAGTCCCTGGGGCCACGTAAGAATCAGACATGACTTAGTGACTAAGCAACAGCAAGTTCCATACACACTTAGAATTTCTTCAGATACACACAAAACAAATAAGGAGATCTTTTTGCACATGCTGTTTCTTTTTTAGAAAGTAGTTTCATTGGTGTATTTTTGGCTGCGCGGGGTCTCCACCGCTGTGTGGGCTTTTCTCTGCTTCGAGGAGCAGGGGCTGCTCTTGGCTGTGAGGAGTGGGCTCCTCGCTGCCGTGGCTTCTCTCGCTGTGGGGCGCAGGCCCTAGGGCTCATGGGCTTCAGCCCCTGTGGCTCCCAGGCTCTTCGTACAGGCTCAATAGTCGTGGTGCACGGGCTTAGTTGCTCCACAGAGTGTGGGATCTTCCCAGATTAGGGCTCAAGTCCGTGTCTCCTGCACTAGCAGGTGGGTTCTTTACCACTGAGCCACCAGGGAAGCCCCACAAGGTGTTTCTTGCTTGGAATTTGGACAGTTCAACTGCCTTCGTTTTCCTCGAGGAAGGCTTGCTTTCAGGCATACATTTAGCAAGCTAGCTCTCTCTTTCCACGCTTCCAATCCCAGCTCTTTGTCAATGTCTCCTCTCCCTCTCCTGTTCTCTTTCTTTCCCTCCTTCCTTCCATCCTCGTCTCCAGTCCAGGAAGAAGTTTGACAGGTCTATTCCTTCCCCTCCTCCCAGGGGTTCCC
>SJYC01116405.1:0-11656 GCA_006408675.1 Madoqua kirkii
TCCCAGTCTTTGTCAATGTCTCCTCTCCCTCTCCTGTTCTCTTTCTTTCCCTCCTTCCTTCCATCCTCGTCTCCAGTCCAGGAAGAAGTTTGACAGGTCTATTCCTTCCCCTCCTCCCAGGGGTTCCCTGTGGGCATCTGGCCGTGTGGTGTCTGGTCCCTACTCCAGGAGGCTCTGCAGAATGGCAGCCGTCCTCTGAAGACACCAGTGGCTCTTCCTACTCCTGGGAAGTTGAAAGAGACAGCAGCATACGCTGCCGCCGCCTCCCACCAGGAAGCTGGCTTTGGGAGAAGAGTACACAGCAGGCTCCTCCGCTGCTCACCTCCAGCCCACTCCATGCGGCAGGGGTCGAGGAAGGACGCACATCCACGGTCCTGGGGGTCCAGGGGCAGGACACAGCCGCTGCCAGTGGGCGGGCTGAAGAACACATTACAGACTCTACTCCCAAACCAGAAGCTTCGAGCTAGTTCTAGTTGCTTCACTTGGAATCTATTTGGCAAAGAAGAAAAAGTAGCCACTCAGTCATGTCCGACTCTGTGTGACCTTAGCCTGCCAGGTTTCTCTGTCCATGGGATACTCCAGACTGGAGCAGGCTGACAGTCCTTTCTCTAATATTAGGTGAAACCCCATGAAGTTGCCAATGTTTGACTGCCTTGAGCTAAAAAAATGGTCAAACCCAGTCTCCTGCATGTCAACCTAATTTATCCTGTATCGTGTCTCTAAATGACAGGGAAATTGTGCCAGTAAATGAAAACCTCCGTTCACCATGTTGACTGCATCACTTCCATGCTCAAAAATATTCAGTGGAAACCCCCTTAATGTCACCATCAAGTTCACATCCATCACAGTGGCAAGCAAAGACCTCAAGGGTCTCAGTCCACCAATCAATAGTACCCATTCCTGCTTCCCAGCACCCACTCAAATCTGTCTTCGCAAACTTTCCAAACCTTTCTCTCCCTCCACCTCTTGAAGTTCAGCGTATGTCATTACTGTTTGCAAAGCTTCCAAACTGTCTCCATTTCTTTTACCAGTCAATGTAACCTGTCTTCCAAAAAGCAAAGATAGCTATAATCAAAGTATGATGAAGAAATTGACCTTCTTTTTCTAGAACCTGAATATTTATTTGAAACTGACCTCACAAATTCAAAAGACAGTTCTGGGTTTCTGTTCAAATAAGTCGTAGCTTACTTGATCTTTAACCCACAAAAGGAGGGATATGACAAGATAAGCCTCAGTACACGGGACTCTTCCATGGGGTTGAGGAAATTGACAATGGCACCTCTCCCAGGACAGAACCACCTGGAACTCCTCAGAGGAAAAAATGTTTTCCCAGCAGCTTAGGTGGGGGCACTCACATTGGGGCTTCCTCTAGGAGCTCCTCAGGCAGTTGGTTTCACAGAAAATCGGCCTTTCTGGCACTATATTCTTCCATAATAGTGATGGATGTTTGAATCATGAGAAGCTAGAGCCCAAAGGACCCTCTTGCTAATGAATGCTCACCCCAGGAGGTCACTGGGGCTGGTTAGGGACTGCAAATGTTGCTTCCCAGCAATTCTACAGATCGTATTTCCTGGGTCTGACAATGACCCTGACAATGAGCATGTGATTCGTCTTCTGGGACACTGCTAAGGAGAGCCACATTCTACCAGTGTGTTTGCCCCTGCCTCCTGACACCTGTGTCTTCTCCTACTTTTCTCTAAGAAACACTCCCCACCCCCAATTGTTTCTAACTTTCAGATAGGTTGAATCAGGGTTGGTGAAAGCATAGTGGAGTTGGGTTCCCACAACCACCGTTCATGCCCCCCGAGACATGGGTTCTGTGAAGACAATTCTGGAAGACAATTCCAACAAATACTTGTAGCAGAGTGGGAAAGGGCAATAAGTAAGGACAGGAGGCAGTAAAAGGTTCAGGGTCGGGCAAGTTGTCTCTGAGTACGATGAGAGTTTAAATAGCCGAGGATCTCTGGGAGCCAGCATAGGACACTTGCTTCAGAAGTTCCTCCGGGAAACAATTGTGTGTGTGTGTGTGTGTGTGTGTGTGTGTGTGTGTGTGTACTTACCCCCCACCTCACCACCCAGTCATGGGGGAGAGCTGCTGAGGAGTAGGGGTGTGGTGAATTCCACAAATGTTTGGTCATCTGGCAGGTGTGCAAACCGAGTTTCATGTTAGAGAGAGATGTCAGGCTAAATAAATGCTGAAAATTGGAAGGTAAGGGGGTGAGAAGCCACGAGTGGGGAAAAGGCCGCTGACAGTGTCTACTCCAAAGCTAAAACTCAGTCAAAGCAGCAAAGCAGCAAAGGCATCAGGGAAGACAAAGTGAGAAGGATGCTAATCAGGAAAGAAACTCTGGAGCCTGTAGGCTGTTGGGAGGGGCCAGGTCCTGATGTGAAAATGAGGATCTCAGGGAGAGCTCACGCCCATCAATTTCCTCTGGTCCCTCGGCCACCTGTGTCCTTGCCCCCACAGTGAACCACAGCTGCCCCCACCTCCCCAGGAGACCCTCCAGACCAGCAGGCAGGTCTGACTCAGGCTCCTGTGGAGTCACTGCTTTTGCTGGGCCCTAGGGTGCATGTAACTTCGTGGGCCCACCAAGTCCTATGGAGCTCCTGCGCCCAAGCCCCACTGGCCCTCAAAGCCAGATGCTCTGGGGGCTCCTTCTCCCAACGCCAGACTCCCAGGCTGGGGAACTTGATATGGGGCTCAGGATTCTCACTCCGGTGAGAGAACCTATGTATGGGGGGAAAAATCTGAAAAAAAAGAATATATGGATAACTGAATCACTATGCTGTACACCTGTGGCAATCTACTCCAGTACTCTTGCCTGGAGAATCCCCATGGACAAAGGAGCTTGGCGGGCTATGATCTACGGGGTCACAGAGAGTCTCACAAAACTGAGCAACTAAGCACATGCGTATTCGTGCTGCGCACCTAAAGCTAACACAGCGCTGTAAATCAACTACACACCAGTGAAATTTAAAAAGAAAAAAGCTCTGCTACAGAACCTTAGAAGGGACTTAATCCATTCTTAATTTCCAGCAAAAGCCATCCATAAATTATATTGACATGTTAATTGGGGAAAAGGGGCACCCCCTCCAAGTTTCCTAGCTGAATAATTGAGGCTTCATCCCAACCTTTGCACAGCGCTGGTTCCCTTCCCTTTCCAGCTCCTACCTCTCTTCTCCAGTCAGATGCTTCTCTTTCCTGCCCAGGATGCTCACACCAGGCTCACTGTGGCTGCACGCTGCACAGCCTGGCTGGGAGCCCCTCCACCTCCTACAAACTTCGCACCTTCGAGCCCTAACTTGCACCTCCTCTGTTCCGTGAGCTCTCACCTTTGCTGGCTGCTCCCTCCCAATAGACCTGTCCTTGCTGGTCCCTATGGTGGACAGAGCAATGGCCCCAGAGAATCCCATCCTGATTCCTGGAATCTGTGACTCTCACTGAATAGAAGAGACTTTTCAAGTGTGATCAAGTTAATAATTTTCAGATGCAGAGATTATTTTCAATTATCCAAGTAAGCCCAATGTCATTCAAAGGGGCCTTAATAGATGAAAGGAGAGTCATAGCCAGAGAGACTCCCAGAGTATGACCCTGTTTGGAGACAAGGTCATGGACCCTACACTTGGTACAACTGGTATCCTTCGAAGAAGAGGAGGGACACATAGAGAATGCCATTTGATGATAGAGGCAGAGATTGGAATGATGCGTCTAAAAACTAAAGAATGACAAGGATTGTACAAACACTGGAAGCTAAGACAAAGGGATGAAACAAACTGTCCCCCAGAACTTTCAGGGAAAGTATGGCCTTATCAGGGCTTCCTAGGTGATGCTGCTGGTAAAGAATTCACCTGCCAATACAGGAGACGTAAGACACGTGGGTTTGATCCCTCTGTCAGGAAGATTCTCTGGAGGAGGAAATGGCAACCTGCTCCAGTATCTTTGCCTGGAAAATCCCATGGGCAGAGGAGGCTGGCAAGCTGCAGTCCATGGGATGGCAACAGAGTCAGACACGACTGAACATCTGAACACACACTATGGCTTTGCTGCTGCTAAGTCACTTCAGTCGTGTCTGGCTCTGTGTGACCCCATAGACGGCAGCCCACCAGGCTCTCTCATCCCTGGGATTCTGCAGGCAAGAACACTGGAGTGGGTTGCCATTTCCTTCTCCAATGCATGAAAGTGAAAGTGAAGTCATTCAGTCGTGTCCAGCTCCTAGCGATCCCATGGACTGCAGCCCACCAGGCTTCTCCGTCCATGGGATTTTCCAGGCAAGAGTACCGAAGTGGGGTGCCATAGCCTTCTCCAACTATAGCCTTACCAACACTTTAATTTGGGTTCTTAGCCTGAAAAATTATTACACGTTAACTTTTCTACTGTTTCAAGCCACTCAGATTGTGTTACATTGCTAACAGGAGCCCTAGAAGCCAAGCTACTGTTATATAGAATTGATGTGAAGGTTAAACTTAATAAAACATGACAATTCTTAGGCATATGGGAAGATTTAAATGAATGTTAGTTATCATTATTGCTTCATAAGTATTAGACTTGTCAGTAATAAGTATTGGACTTATCATTAATTTTTTATATTTCCCTTGGACATTTTAATATTTTTATTGAGGTGTGGTTGATTTACAGTATTGTGTTAGTTTCAGGTGTACAGCAAAGTGATTCACTTACACACTTAAATATATTTTCAGATTTTCTATTACAGGGTATGTCATTAATTTTTAAAATACCAGTAGAGTGACTATTGGCATTATTCTTTAAGCACCTCACGTGCAGAGATGACTTCTCGTACCTCCTCACTGGTAATAAACCTTTTAAAAAGTCAGTTTTAATTTCTAATATGATATACATTGCTATATCTCACATAAACAAATGCTCTCAAGGGTCCTTGATAATTTTGTAAAGTATAAAGGCATCTTGAGACCAAAATGCTTGAGACAGTCTGGAATAAAAGCTTTAAAGTAGAGGTCGTCTTTATTTTTTTGTTGTTCAGGAAGCTGGTCTTCCCTCAATATATAGTTTTCAAGCATAGTTGATGGTGTCTGCCTTCTGTGGGGCTGGACTTGGACAGTGAGATTGCAGAAAATTATTTTATGCTTCTTTAATACTGGCTGGGGTAAAAGGATACGTATATTAAAGTGTGGGCTTCCCAGGTGGAGCGAGTGGTTAAAAAAAAAAAAAAAAAACCTTTCAATGCAAGAGACAAATGAGACATGGCTTCCATCCCTGGGCTGGAAAGATGCCCTGGAGGGGCTTGGCAACCCACTCTAGTATCCTTGCCTGGAGAATCCCATGGACAGAGGAGCCTGCCAGGCTACAGTCCCTAGGTTTGCAAAGAGTCAGACACGACTGAAGCAACTTAGCAGGCACACAAGCATGTGTAAGTGTGTGTCTGTGGATTTCTGTATATTTACATACAGGAATTCCATCATTTAGTGAACGCCTCCCAGTTGAAACTTAAGGAATGAGCAAGAAGAAAAAAAGAAGAATCCAACTGGGATACACATGGGAGACAAGTCCAGGTACAGGAAATAAACACAAGTCAAGAGAAATGATATTGTCTACCCACGATTCCCATATATAAGTAAATAGATTTACTTTGAGATTCTCTCATTTATCTCCTTTTTTGTTATTTTAGGAAGCCATCAAAATTACTCTTAACACTATGTACAATCCCGGAATCCAGTCCAAACTATCCAGACAAATATGTTATGACTTAGACCAAGGCAGCTTTTCCTCTTCCACCTAAAAGGCTCAGAGAAGTCAGAAAAGCTAGATGTGGCATCCGAATCCAGTATTTCTCAGAAAGGTGGTCATCTCCATAGTTTTAAAATGGACTGAAGTGCTCACCTCTCACATCCATCTTGAGTCTTCAGGAACCCAAAAGGGAGCTCAGCCAGACATATGCAGACTGCCAAGGAGGAAACCTCTGAGTGCCCACCCAGATTTGCTCAGTCTGTCTGCATTGCTGCAAGAGTCAGTAGACCCTTGACAATGACCTAGGACCACTGGGTGCACATAAGCTTGAGATTGGGGATCTGGGTGGCTAGAAAGTTACTGATGTTGAAGTTGGGCAAGGATTATACCAGGATGGATGAACAGACTTGTTTGAGATCCCCTGTTAAGTTCCTCCAGTGGTGAGAGAGCCTACATTCCCCTTCCATATAATTGGTTTGTAGCAGGAAATGATAACTTGTTCCAGTATTCTTGCCTGGAAAATTCCATGGACAGAGGAGCCTGTTGGGCTCCTGGGTTTGCAAAGAATTGGACACAGCTGAAGCACTTAGCACACACACGCGCAGTCTGTGTACATCAAGTCCACAGTACCAGTTACAAACCTGAATGTATCAGCAATCCCTCAGTAATATCCCAGTAACTCCCTTCAGCTACCACAAGTGTGCACAGGATGTGACCTGGAAGACTGAGGGCTTCTATTCCAACACAAGTAGAAACACGGAGACCCAGCTTTCCAGCAGAACCCCTGGTGAAGCTGCCCACCACAGCCGTGGAAGTCTCGGTGAATTCCCCAGGCCTTGCATGTCAGTGAGACAGCAAGGTAATCTCACAGGCCTCAGCTTCCTCCTCTGTAAGATGACGGGGTTGGGTCAGATGGCCTCTGCAGAAAGTGAAGAAGACTCTACGGCAGATAGTGATTCTTGATTTCCAGAGTCCTAGTCAAGCCCTCGACTCAACTCCAAAAGAAATCTTTCACTTTTATTTATTCCTGTCTCTGAGACTAAAATCTGTGAATCTGATTGGCAATCACAAAAAAAAAAAAAAAAAAATTGATAAAAAGCAGCAACAGTTAATCTCATGAAATGAGAGGTGTGGCTTACAACATAAATGCTGCAACCACCCCACCTGAGCCACCGGTGTTCCACAGCCTGAAAGTCTCCTTCAGGGGGTGACAGTCATAAGCACTTCCCCTGTGAATAAGGGACATTACATAGGGTTGCCCCTGCTCACTAAGGGTGTTTTGTCTACCTGTAATGTTGATGGGGTTGGCATCACTGCAGGAAGGTGGCATGGCCTCCTAAGTCTCTCCATTCATACTCCAATAACAGGAACTAATCAGCAATAATCCAGGAAATTTTAGAACTGCCACAGAAAAGGAATACAATGATCTTCCTGACAATAAATTGTTTTTGTAAGGCTGCTTGATCATGGCATAGTCTGTTAGTCCAGGGTGAAGCTAGCAAGCACTGGTGAAGAGTATTTATTCAATTTCAGTGAAAGCAGATCTAGATTATGGAAAAGGAGTGAGGATAGCAGCCAGTCAAAATAAGCCAAGGCTTCTGCTAAAGGGAGGGAAGATCTCTAGGTCCTGAGATTACACAAGGTCTTTCCAGTAACGTGTATGATACTGGATGATCACAAACGTCCACCATCCCCTTTATATACAAAGACTAGAGTCGGGACACATCCTTGAATTATGCACACATTGTTTTATCAAAGAAGTTGTAAACCATAGGCATCTCCGGATACTGCAGGATACCGCAAACATCCGATGTCTCAAACCAGCCTGCCAACTGTACCCTGTTGCCTTGGCAACAGGATGCAAGCAGCATGGAAAAATCCTGTTGCCTCAGCAACAGGACCTCAAAAAAAGGATGGAGGCTTTAAGCTGTGACTATGGCAAAGGCTGTAGGTTCAAGATAATAGGTGAGATTTTAGTCCAATTACAGTGAAAAGTACAGAATTTCTGCTATGATAACAGTCATTTATCTATTAATTGACAAATATTTGTGGACTGGCCTCTAGGTGTAAACCACCAAGCAGTGCACCGTGATCCCTGAGGGATGCAAAGACAGACCATAGTCTGGTTTGTGCCAACACGCAGGAATAAATGTTAACTGATTAATCAAGGGATGTTCTTAAGAAGACCATAATACAGTGACCAAAACTTACTAGGTCTGGAGTTTATGTGATAGAGAGAGTGAAGCCTCTGTGTATATTATCAAATTCCACTACATAGGACAATTTATTTCTAAGTTGAAATAAAATTCTATGACATTGAGTTAGAGCCATCAACATCTATGTCAACTGAGTAGGAGTATGAAGCCTAGACAGAAACTGGTAAAACCCAAGCCCGTGTGTAATTTTTTCCCAGCAAGTGGTAATGCAGGCAGAGGATTCTAGATCACTAAATCACTGGAAATGACTAAAATGGGAAATTTCAAAGAAAGTACTAATTATTGAATTTTAATTTTTTTCCTGACACATTAACTCAGACTTTTGCTAACTCTGTCCATATGCACAAAACATCGAACATTAACAATAAGAATATTTGTCATATGATTATTTCAAAGTAGATTTTTTGTGCATTTGACTATGAGAAGTGAATTCAACTTTCCCTCTTCTTATGATTTTTGAGATGCACATATCAAAATAAAAGATGGTTTCCACACATGCTTGAATTCCTCTCAATACACACATGGAGTTCAAATCTCTCAAACTGTGACTGTAAGAGGTACAATTTCTCTAGGAAATAGTTTCTCAGTTTCTTCAAATTTAGTTATACACCTACCTTGTGATCCAGACATTTCACTTCTAGGCATTTACCCCAAAGAGAAAAAAAAGTGTGTGTCCGTACAGACACGCATGTTTGTCACAGCTTTATTACTGGAACTCAAAAGTTCATTATCAGATGAATGGATTAACAACCTGCGGTACAGCCATACAGTGGAAAGCTACCCAGCAATATAAAGGAATGAACCATGATACACTAACAGAGACAGATCCTGAAATAACCACACTGACTGAAAGAAGTCAGGGAACTGACAGTATGTACTGAATACTCTATTAGTCCCATAAATACTCAAATGCAAACTAATCTACGGAGCCGCAAGCAGAGCGCTGATTGTCTGGGGTGAGGGGTGAGGAGCACCAGGACACTTTTAGATAGATATGTTCACTACCTCGATTGTAATTTCACAGGGATACAAAGATGCAAAAACAAAAATTCCACACTTTAAAAGAATGCGATTTATTTTCTATGGATGATACCTCAGTGACTCTGTTAAAATAACTTCTTACATTCTCTGGAAAAATTACTCAAGTAGAACATCATATGATCTGTGTACCTTCATTGAAAGTAATACATGAAAAAGACACCATGAGGCTAACTTTCATCTTTTTGTTACTTATTAGATGGAACTTAAACATAAGTGGGTGTAGCTACCTGTTGAAGAGAACACACAGGTGAATGAACATTTTAATACTCGTCGTCTAGTCCTCTGCTGGCATTTCAAAGCCTTCCTGGTTTTGTGACTCAGAACTGCTCGTTCCTGCTTCTTGGGTCCACCCTGGTCTGTTAACTCAGAATCTGAAATGGGAAATGCTCTGGATACCCTTTGGCAGAGCGAAATGTATGCTGCTCAGAAATTTGTCCAATGTCCTTCTAAGGGGCTTCCAACCCCAGCCTTGTTAGTGTTCATCCCCAGCCCTGATACCTAGGAGCACCTTCTGAGGCTCAAAACTTTCCTGCCAGACTCACTCAAGCTTTTTCATACGCTCCTCCTTTTCCTGGCCCAAACCACTGATCCTTCTTAAGTTATCCTCAACTGAGATCATTATAAATTCACTTAAAAAATAAACATTTAGCTCAAGAAAAAGCAACTAGCTCAAGATTAGAGAGATAGCTCATAGGTGTCAGAGGCAGGGTACGCATACAGGCTGCCGCTGCTGCTGCTGCTGAGTCGCATCAGTCAGTCGTGTCTGACTCTGCGTGACCCCATAGACAGAAGCCCATCAGGCTCCCCCATCCCTGGGATTTTCCAGGCAAGAACACTGGAGTGAGTTGCCATTTCCTTCTCCAGTGCATGAAAGTGAAAAGTGAAAGTGAAGTCGCTCAGTCATGACCAACTCTTAGTGACCCCATGGACTGCAGCTTACCAGAGATTTCTGTCCATGGGATTTCCCAGGCAACAGTACTGGAGTGGGGGGGCATACAGGTCTATCTACTACCAATATACATCCTGTACTTTAAAGAAAAACAACTTCTCTATTTAAACGAATTTCAATCTCCCCTTGGTGATGCAATAGAAATTTCAGGAATATAATTGTAAAATAAATCCTTGCGGGTTATTTCTGCTCATCATCAGTTTCTGGAAAGTGATGCATTGCTATATTTAAGGAATACAACTGGCTTTCTACCTTAGGACATCTGGAAGTTTTTAAAAATTCAAATCTGAAGGAAAATAAGCATGAAACCTCAGGATTTCTGCTCCTGGGACCTTTTTTTAATTCTTCTAGTTTGAGAGTTGAGGCCATTAAGATGTTTGCAAAAGCTGCCTCCAGCAAATACAGAAACCTATTAAATGGAGTTAGTGGGGGAATGTGCGTCCTTGAATGATGGAATTTGGCTGCTGTCATCATTTTTACTTCCTAACTACTTGAGATTTCTCTAGGAATAGGAGAAGGAGTTAACTAGCATCTGCACCCACTCAGAGGATGGACACATTCTGGGTATCAATACAGCAGCAAGGAGAAGGCAATGTAAATCAGACAAGAAAATGATCACTGACCTGGAGATCATCACCACTATAGGATGTCACGGTGCTGTCACGGCGCCAGCCCGATTATGCTTAGTGCAGTTTTACTCATTATAATGCCATTTTTTAAATGTGTGCAGCAGCTCATAAGGCATTTTTAGCTAATAGTAACTCTAACAGTAACAGACTGACACTGCCCAGATTAACTGAGGCAGTAGGGGAAGAATTTAAAAAGCCTATTTTATTTAGACTAGTGCAATGATTTAAATTGCCTAGAATGTTAGTTTTATCAGAAGAGAAAGAAAAGCAAGAAATAAATAAAAAGTGTAGCATCAGTTATATCTTGTGGAAGCTTTACTTTGGAACCACAAACAATGCGCTGCTCCTTTTGTGTTCTGAGACGTTCACATTCTATCTCAGGTACACCTTTACCGAGTTTCCTCCATTCGCCCAGTTAATAACCGTGACCTTAAGTACGTATATTTGGGGATATTTGGTGCTGGATGGAAATTCATCTCACAGAGGGAATCTCTTCTCAGTGGCAAGCCACATTCCACACTTTTCATGAGTGATAGCACAAAGAAAATTCAAAATAGGAGACAGATCCCTGCCTGCATACTACTGTACATAAACCCAATCCCTAAATTTCAAGGTACTAAAAATATCAACCAGTGTGATCAGACACTTAAAGGGGAAAACTGGTTTTGCCACCACTGACCAGTGGGCAGATAAAGCAAGCCTGGGGCAGAGTTCTTCGCTGTGGTGGATGGAAATCTGCTAGCTCCAGTGCCGTCTGAATCATTTCATTGCCTAATTTTATTTATGAAACCCTAAAGCACGTTTCTTCTTCTATGCCCTACTTACCAAGCAGAGAAGCAATATGTTCACATTAAACTAGAAAAATTGATGTCTGGAGACCTGAAAATAGCTAAATCCATAAATATTTATAATAAAGGAAAATGTCCTCTTCAAATTTAGATATCAAGAATTACTTTATTTTGAACTTAAAAATAATTATACTAAGCTAGATATTTTGCTTCAATATAATTAAATGCATATGATTATGATCCTGCTATTATGATAATACTTTCTTAATTAGAACTTCTTAAAAGCACAAGAACATACTAATGAACTGTCACTGAGTTAAATAAATTAG
>SJYC01116406.1:0-27508 GCA_006408675.1 Madoqua kirkii
ATACATTAATTATTACAATTCGATCTAAAATTTTAGTATCAAATTTATAGTACTTGATAATGTTTCACAGTCATCTCATAATTAATGTAGTATCCACAGTGGGTTCTCTATTATTACTAACCCAAAGACAGGTTTTCAAGAAGTAATGATACTAATAAAGATAAGAATGGTGTCATAATCTGAAAGGACCATGTTAAAAATACAGAAGATACAGTCGGTATCGAGTTACTGATCACCATTTTGTTTGCCGTCTGCACATTAAAAAAAAAAGGGAAATAACTGAATGTGTATGTTAATGTTTCTAAGAGCATTTCAAGAGGCCAGAATCAGGTAATTCTCTCAACATACAGAGGAATCAATATGCAGAGAACCATGACGCGGCCAAGGTTTAAGATACTCTCACTCAGACTGCTCAAAGCAAGAAACGCGCTGGGAACCAGCAGTGCTGACATCAGCCGCTGCCCGGCCCACAGTCGGGCAGGGACATGGCAAAGGGACGCCATGCTCACGCTCCATTTTAAACAGAGGAAAACATGAGGTCCAGATCTTGCTACACTGCACACGTAGCACAGGCTGTGGAAACATCCAGCTGTCAGTGGAGACAGACTCAAAAATTGCGGAAAACTTTGCAGATGACTGCCATCTTTTGCCTGTCTAGTGGAATCTCCTTTCCAGCGTCACTGCTTCGCCTCTTGGCTCTCTGAAGAGCAGCTAAGTGCACCTTTAAAAACGTCGTGCCAACCCTTTCTCTCAACTCACAGCCCTTGCCTGATTCACTACACCGCAGGATCTGCCATCACTGTTGAGCATCTGGATACTTGCATGACCGCTATGAAGACCAAAAAATTATACAGATATTTCTAATATAATATCCCATGAGATGTTACTTTTTGAAAGCATGCTATGCTTGAATATTTTAATTTGAGAGGTAGAGATGAATAGATTTCTAATTCCAATTTTGGCTGCATATGGATCTAGAAAGTACTTTTTTATGCTCCACTGCAATATGTTGATATAGTTTTGAAATACTTCTTAATAAAGTGCCTTTAACTACTTTCTTGGATAAGTGAAGAAAACCATCACCTAAAAAGAAAAGAAAATCAGTTCTTAGGTAATCAAGTTGCTTTCTCCACTATTTTTTCCTTAAAAATCCTATTACCTCACCCTGAGCATAAAGCAGTCAATATTTCAGCTCTAACGTGATTAGTCCTGGCTATTCAGGGTACTAAATATGTTGCCAAGATGTGTATAAGAGACAGGTACCAGGCTTCCCTGTCTTTCTCTATCTCCCAGAGCTTGCTCAGCCTCATATTCACTGAGTCAGTGGTGCTATCCAATCATCTCACCTTCTGTTGCCTTATCTTTTAAACTATTTTTGTCCCTAATACTTTAAATATATTTCCTGTTTTCTGCTATGCGTCTCCCCTCACTGTGAAGGTAGGAATCTTCTAATTATTTTGTTCAGTGTTCTAGCATGAAACTAGAATAGTCCCCAGAAGAGAGTAGTTGCTCAATAAACTGTGTTGAATAAAGAAAATAAGAGATTGATTTTTTAAAGTGTTGCAAAGATATTCTCCATGTTAAAACAAGAGGTAGAGATTAAAATCATTTGTCAAACTGATTCTAAAATTAATAAGGCAGACCTCAAAGAGCTAAATCAAATCTGACAAAGAAAACAAAATTGGAGAACTTACAGATTCCAACTTCAAGACATATTACAAAGCTCTGACAATCCAAACAGTATGGAATTGGCCTAAGAACAGACATACAGATCAATGGAACAGAACAGAGTTTAGAAATAGATCCGCATATACAGTCAAATTATTTTCTCAACAAAAATGACAAGTAAAATCAAGGTAAAAAGATTAGACATTTTAAGAAATGATGCTGGAAAACCTTTTTACCCATATGGATACTCTATTATTCTGTTCAGAATTAAATCAAAATTGATCATACATATAAACATAAAAACTATAGCCATATAGAATTTATTTATAAAAAGGAGCCTGTTTTTTGCAGCTATTGATATAGGGAACAACTTTTTTACATGATGCAAAAAGCACTAACAACAACAAAAAGTAAACACATTGGACTTTAACAAAATTCAGAATCTCTGCTCATAAAAATATCATTAATTAAATAATCAAGTCATAGACTGGGAAAAATATTTTCAATACATATGTTTGACAACAAATTCCTATCTGGGACATATAAAGCACTCTTCAGTTCAGTCTCTCAGTCGTGTCTGACTCTTTGTGACCCCGTGGACTACAGTACGCCAGGCCTCCCTGTCCATCACCAATTCCCAGAGTTCACTCAGACTCACGTTCATTGAGTCGGTGATGCCATCCAGCCACCTCATCCTCTGTCGTCCCCTTCTCCCACCTTCAATCTTTCCCAGCATCAGGGTCTTTTCCAATGAGTCAGTTCAGACAAATAATTCATTAAAAATAATGGGGGTAAGAGTTGAACAGAGACTTCTTTCACACATAAATAGATACATCAATGGAAAATAAAACACAAATAAAGGTGTTCCCCATCCATGGTTATCAGGGAAATATAAACACAACTCACAAAGAAATACCCTTTTACATCTACTACAAAGTCTAAAATAAAAAAGATTGGCAATTCCAAACATTAACCAGAATGTGAAACATTTGGAACTCACATATATTATTCCTGAAGGTTTTAAACAGTATATTTTTAGAGAACTGTTTGGTAGTTTCCTTTAAACATACAATACCTTATGACCCTGAAATTCTATCCCTAGGTATTTATCTAAGAAAAATGAAAATATCTCCACAAGAAACTGATGGAAGAAAACTCAAAGAAATCTTACTGATTAGAAAACCCCACATCTGGAAACGACATACTATTCATCAATGGGAAAATAATTTGAGATCCAGTCATGTGCGTAATACTACCTAGCAGTATAAACAAATTAGTGATACTCACACCACCACCACAAAGGAATCTCAGAGATGTTATGTCATGTAGAAGCCAGATGCTGAAGAGTACAGGCTGGATTTACATGAAGTGAAACAATATATGAAATTAATCTATAGTGACAGAAATATTAGCAGTCTGTCAAGGACTGTGGATTGTATGGGAAGGTGCAGGAGGGAATTTTCTGAGGTCATGCAAATGTCCCGAATCCTGTTTTGGGTAGAAGTTATAAATGTACCAAAAGTTACTGAACTAAAATTTAAGATTTGTACATTTTGTGTGCTGTGCTTAGTCAGTCAGTCGTTCTAACTCCTCAGCTCCAAGGCCTGTAGCCCACTAGGTTACCCCGTCCATGGGATTCTCCAGGCAAGAATACTGGAGTGGGTTGCCTTGCCCTCCTCCAGGGAATCTTCCCAACCTAAGGATCGAATCCAGGCCTCCTGCATTGCAGGTGGATTCTTTACCATCTGAGTCGCCAGGGAAGCCACTCTGTACATTTTACTGTACATAAATCATATCTCAACAAAAGGGAGGGTAGCATGGGTGTGAGCATTGTATGTAATGCTGTGTGGGAGCCCATAAAACATGGTTTTATTTTTCTACAACAGAACAAGTACAGAACGTTTCTAAAACAAAACATGATTTTTCCTGATACTTCTTTGACTGCATCATTGCTTGTTGCATTTTCACAGCCTTGGGGAAAATTCAGCCAACAATTAACCAGACAATAAAAACAAAGCTATTCACAAAAATATTGTCCTTTTAGAATATATCATTTTCTACATGGCTTAATTTACTCTCTTAGGAGAGAATTGCGGATACAGGCCTTTAGTAGGACTCTCAGCAATTTTAAATAACATAGAGCATAATAAAAATAAAGCAATGCAGATAAAACATTTTTAAAATTTTGCACTAAGAGGGACTTCCCTGGTGATCCAGTGGCTGAGTCCATGCTCCCAGTGCAGGGGCCCTGGGTTTGATCCCTGGTCAGGGGCTAGATCCCACATGCAGCAACTGAGCGTTCACATGCCGCAGCTAAAGAGCCCGCATGCTGCAACTAGGACTTGGCACAGCCACATAGAAAATGTTTTTTTTAAATTGCACTAAGAAAATGAGAATCAGGTGTTTACATATTTGCTCATTCTTAATTGGCCAACTTTAGGATATTTGAAAATTTAAGGAAAAAATATCAACTGCCTGTGAATAAAAGTTTGCTAAGAACATATTTAAATTGGATTATAACACTACAGTCAGATTTCAAAACTTTTTTTAAATTATAAAATTATGAAGAGCTTGTGAATTTAGAAAATAATCTTTGATGATAAGTACTCTATTAGTTGCCTTGTTCCCCAGATTCGATGAAATTTAAGATATTATCTAATTATATTTGAATAGGGTGACAATATCAGATTATCATAACAATATTTTTAACTCAAATCTTAAGAGTAAATATCTAGGACTCAATATATGAATATTCAATTTGTCCAGATCAGATGTAATTTTTTAAAAGATGATATTGGTAGGCACATCCAGAGGAAGGGAGATGATTCTAAATAACTGAGAAGAATAGATTCAATCATTTGGAAGCTCCTCAAAGTAGAACTGAGGCTTCCCTTAGATGAAAAGAAATTAGATCCATGGACAGCCATTTCAGCCTGTCCCCAAAGTTCCAGCCTTCCCTAGGAATTTTGGACTTGCCAAGCTAGGCCCAACTATCATATAAGCCAATTCCTTGCAATAAATTTCTTAATATGCATCTCCTACTGGTTTTGCTTCACAGATTTCCTGTGGGATTGTCTTATACAATGTAGGCACAGTAGATGCGGCATTAGCAGCCAGGGCTGCTGCCCCTAAAGTATCAGTACCATTCAAAGTCCTTGTGATAAACAAAAGGACACCTGTCAACATGTACACCCACTTCCTATCAGCCCCTCTTGGGTAGGACAGAAGTGCTGCCCTGAATCCCCACTGCGGATGAGTAAGAGACTCAAAGCAAGCAGAGTGGACACTGTAATGATCCAAGATGAGGCGTGAGAATGAGAACTGAAAGGCTAAGATGGGTTTCCAGACGTTTCTAAGACAGAGTTCGTAAAAAGCTTGCTAGTGAGACAGATGGGGGATTTGCGGGAGAGTAAATTGAAGAAGATGTCAATGTTCTAGTTAAGGCGCTGGGGTGTAGACCACGACTAGGCTAAGAGAAGCCATCCACTGCGGGAGCTGCTGAGCATGGGGGACTGGCATGCAGGGAAACACCCAGTTCAAAACTGAGGTCTGGCCCACAGGGGAGGTTGAGGTCAGACAGGTAGTTTGGAAGTCTTCAGAATATGAGTAGGGAAATTGTTGGTAAAACACATCCCAGTGTATTTTCTTTTCTTAGAAAATGTTGTATACTTCTCTTCCTAGAGCCTTTACCTTATGAGACCATGCCAAGAGGCTGAGGCTTATAAACTAAAGGGTAAAGAACACCCAGGGAGAGAGAAGGACTTGACAGAGGGGGATTTCTGGCAGAGCAGATAGGGGACTAGGGAACTTCATGAAACGCAAAGAAACACCTGATGGGAAGGAACTGAGAAAGCAGGTACAAGCCGTCTTATGTTCCCCCACACACCCACGCCTGCAGGTGGTAGAGACTCTGAGAGGGTTGGAAGAGGGCAGTCCAGGCACCTCCGGAGAAGGTTGGAAGCTTCAGAGAAGCTCTGTGGTCGCCATGCCGCTGTGTACTCTGTGGTCAGCAGGAGCGGTGAACACAAAGCCCATGAGGGTCAGCTGCTTTCTGCTTTGTTCACTGTGGCTCAGCACACAGGCTCGCGCCTGACATCTGGAAGGTATTCACTCAGTATTTACTGAACGGGTGACCGAACGGCACATGGAACAGAAGCGCTGGAAAACATGAAAAAGGTGTTTGGGCGAGTAGTGCCCCAACCACCAGCTGGTTTCCCACGGGCTGTGGGTGGATGGAGGGGACTCCAAACCTCCCTGTGCCCTGTACCTTGGTGGGGAGCATAGAAGATGGCTGTGGTGCCAGCCAGCAAGTTCACCAGGCCACTGTTGCGTGGGGGGCCACACAGAGAAGACAGCTCAACCCGTGAATGCCAAGGCAGGTGCTCCACAGCCACAGAGATGGATTCACCCCACCTAATGTCAATAGACGCCAACAGAAGAAGCGGGAGCAGAGCCCCTGGCCCTCTACCAGCTGTTGGGGGATGCTGTTAGGGAAGTTAAATAAAAGCAATCTTATTCAGGCTACAGAGGCAAAACAGCAGAGCAGGCCTCTGATCTGGCTGGACACCGCTCTGACCACACATCAGTAAGCCAGGAGCTCCGGGAGTTGGTGATGAGCAGGGAAGCCAGGCGTGCCGCAGACCATGGGGTCACAAAGAGTCGGACACGACTGAGAGACTGAACTGAACTGACCGAAGCCAGGAGCACTATAGATAAGGTAGTGGGTGGATCTTGGAATTGTTGAGCCCCTCGAGGGGGTCTGGCCCAGGGCTTAACAACCTTCCGAGACACACAAGACAAAACAAACAGCATTGTAAAAAAGATTTAACCAAATCAGAGCTGCAGTTTCTGGCAAACTGATGATGCAGCCTGGGATTATAAGTAGGGAACCCCCAAAAGTGCAATTTCCAAGCTGCACTCGTGGAGCAGATGACTGCCCATGACCTTTCCCCAGTCGGGACTCCAGCCAGACTGTTTGAGTCTGGATGCTGCCAGCCCAATTAAGTGATATATGTGGGTTACTTTGGCCCTCTGATGTGAAGAGATGACTCACTAGAAAAGGTCCTGATGCTGGGAAAGATTGAAGGCAGGAGGAGAAGGGTCAACAGAGGACAAGATGGCTGGATGGCATCACCAACTCAATGGACCTGAGTTTGAGCAAGCTCTGGGAGTTGGTGATGGACAGGGAAGCCTGGCGTGCTGCAGCCCATGGGGTCGCAAAGAGTCAGACAGGACATGAGCAACTGAACAACAGTAAATGTGAGTTACTCTCCTCTGCTGTTTCCTTCATTTCTTTTAATGATTGTATACTGAAAGTAAGCTAGATAATTCTCTATTAAATGCTGAAATTATTTGTGTATAACAAGTGGTTTCTTTTGGAACCTGAAGCAAAAGTTAAAACTGTTGGCAAGAGCTTCCTCTTGCACCAGGTGCCATCTAGGGAGAAAGAGGTGAAGAGAAGCACTCTTGAAATGGGAAAGAGACTTTTAGGCCAAAAGAGACCAGTAGTGTGAGTCGCTCAGGAGTGTCTGATTCTTTGCGACCCCATGGACTGTAGCCCCCCAGGCTCTTCCGTCTATGAGATTCTCCAGGCAAGAATACTGGAGTGGACTGCCATGCCCTCCTCCAGGGGATCTTCCCAACCCAGCGACTGAACACTTCCCGTATTGCAGGCAGATTCTTTGCCATCTGAGCCACTAGGGAAGCCCAAAGAGACTGATACAAGTGACTAAGCCATGATGAGTCCATTCATCATTTTCAGCCATCAGCAGGAAGGCGAGTTCAAAACAGAATGATATATGATTATAAAAATAAAGTTCCCACTTTGCACAACTGATTTTCACCCAAATTCATATGAAATTGAAAACCACTGGACTGAATGGAGCACATGAAGGGAAGAGCAGTAAGAGAAACAAGCATCTAAATTTAAGAACCCAGGGCTGAAAGAAAAAATAAGAGTGTATTCAGAAAGGTAAGCTGGAAATCAGGATAGAGGAGTATAGCAGAAACCACAGGTAAAAAAAAAAATCAAGAAGGTGTATGAAGGATGAATTAGCTTTCAGTTTGATAATGGGGGGGGGGCTTCCCTGATTGCTCAGTTGGTAAAGAACCTTCCTGCGATGCAGGAGACCTTGGTTCAATTTCTGAGTTGGGAAGATACCCTGAAGAAGGGATAGGCCACCCTACCCACTCCAGTATTCTAGCCTGGAGAATTTCATGGACTATGTAATCCATGGGGTCGCAAAGAGTCAGACACAACTGAGCACCTGAACGGAACTGAACTGATCCAGGATTGAATCCAAACACCTTAATTTAGACATTCACAAACATCTGCCATCTAGCACCAGCCTGCTATTACATTTATATATATATATATATATATATATATATATATATGCAATGCATTGTAAGTAAAAACATGCATTGTGAATCAGGAGACTCTACTTTCAGCCATAGATCTGTCACTAACTAGCATTAGCTCGGTGACCTTGAGTAAATCTCTTAGCATCATTGGGAGAGAAGTGGTTAATCCCACAAATCTCACACAGGGAAACATGCTTCTCTCAGAATCACTCTCCAGTCTCCTTGGAACATTCAAGTCTGCTTCATTTGTACACATAGAAATATGCTTTATCCAGGCTGGTTTTTTTTTTTTTTTTTAACACCGATTCTTGCATTTGCTGGTGAAGATCTAAGTAACACACTTTTTTAAAAACACTTTTTATTTTGTATCGGAGTAGAGCAGACTGATAATGTTGTAATAGTTTCCTATGGATAGTGAAAGGACTCAGCCATACATATACATGCATCCATTCTCCCCCAAACTACCCTCTCACCGAGGCTTCCACATGACATTGAGCAGAGTTTCATGTAGCACACTCTTTAGAGATGTCTGTAACCAATTACACTGTCTGGGCTGTAAGGCAATATCTAAAAGAAATTTACGTTTAACATGAGGTGTACAATGCTAAAACATTAATCATGATTTTGATTCTAAAATGTCACAGGACCTTCTCTATTACAATAACCTTTTATCATTATACATTTAAGTAAACGGTGTACCTCACTTTTCTCTACTATACTCTTTTCAGTTTTGACTCTGTCTTCTCCTTATCAGAGAAGGCAATGGCAACCCACTCTAGTACTCTTGCCTGGAAAATCCCATGGACGGAGGAGCCTGGTGGGCTGCCATCCACGGGGTTGCACAGAGTCGGACACGACTGAAGCAACTTAGCAGTAGAAGCAGCAGTTCTCCTTATCATCTCTCATTTTGAATTATAAAAATTAGAAAGCCTAACATTCTTCAAAATAAAAGTCATTTCACTTGTGTAGAGGGTAAATCACAGTATACAAGTGTGAAGTATATTAGTGAAAATTTCTCTTTTGAGATATATATAAATTTTATTTTTTACTAGCCTGTTATGTAAATTGCTATTAAGAGTAAAATAACATGTAAAAATAAATAGCATACATTCTATGAGACAGGAGCCTTTAAAATTTCTTATCAATTGCTCGCTTACTCACTAAAGGATCTCCTTATCAGTGCTGGGAATTCATAAAGTTCCACTGAATCCACTAACTTTTCTTTCTTTTCTCAAGTGTTTATCATTGGATTATATAATTGTACTATTGATATGAACTGCTCTGGGAGAACATTTCACTCCGTATGAAATGAAACAATCGAAATGAAACAATCATAATACCATAACACCTCTGAAGAAAAAAGAAACATCAAATCTGACACTTGTAATTTTTCTGCATCAATGGTATAGATAAAAGTCTTAAAAAGTAATCATTGGTACCCAGTGGTACCCAGTGGAAACAATTCACTACATGCTGTCTTCTGATACAATGTAATCATACTTTCTTCTCAGTTCTTTAATAAAACTACATTTTTCCTTTTAGAAAACATAATTTTCCTTTCAGTTAATCTCAAAACGAAAACTTACCCGTATACCTAAACATAGTGCAGAAGAAGGTATTCTACCACTCCTTTGAACAGGAGTATAAATTTTTCTGAGGCAAAGTAGTCCTCTAGGGTCCCTGTAAGATGGAACACTCCATGAGGCATTCATGCAGGCCAGCTGCTGGTGCTCAAGAAGTCTTCTAAACCTCATACATAGATTCAGTACTAATGGGCCAGTTAGTGCTAGTTTAACAAGTTGCATCAACAAACCATTCTGGGCTTTCCGTGGCGGTCCAGTGGTGGAGAATCCAACTGCCATGCAAGGAACACAGGTTCAATCCCTGCTCCGGAAAGAATCCACATGCCACACGGCAACCAAGCCTGAGCACAGCTCCGGAAGCCCACGTGCCTGAGAGCCCGTGCTCTGCAACAGGAGAGGCCTCCGCCGTGAGAAGCCAGCCCACCGTAGCTGGAGAGCAGCCCCTGTCGGCTGCAACTCGAGAAAGCCCACTCGCAGCATTGAAGGCCCAGCCCAGCCAGGCCAGCGTGTGCGTGCGGTAGCCGCTCAGGCCTGTCCCACTCTGCAGCGCTCTGGACTGCAGCCCACCAGGCCCTCCGTCCGAGGAATTCCCTAGGCAAGAGGACTGGAGCGGGTTGCCATTCCCACCTCCAAGGGACCTTCCTGACCCAGGGATGCCTTCCGAATTGCAGGCAGATTCTTAACCATCTGAGGCACCAGGGACGCCCTAGCACAGCCAAATAAATATTTTAAAAATATTATTTTTCTAACATATGCATTGATCGTTTTATACATTGATGTTATGTTACAGTTTATGTCATTTTAAATTCTTCACAGGACACTTAAACACATTAACTTATTAAATTCTAGTGCCCTTTGCAATAGACAATATTTTCCCCTCAATTTAAAGATGAATACGAAGCCTCTAGAACTTCAAAAACTCCTGTCATGACAGTAGATCTAGTACTGGGGGCTAGATTTCTGCAGTTAAAATGTCCCTGCAAATACATATTGGAATACTGATGGGTGAGATGGTATGGATTAAACAAATCTTGCATTTGTTTCAAAATAATCTAGGGATGGCAATGATAAATGAATGGTCCAGAGTAGCAATTTTTGGAGCTGGAGGATGGGTACGCAAAGCATTTCTCTTAACTGCTGTAAATGTATGAGACTTTTCACAACACAGGAATTTTTTTTTTTTTTTAAGCTGAGACCAATAAATAAATACAACAGTCCTTCTCAAGGTGTTTTGCTAAAGATAAGAGGGTTTCTGCTGTTCGATTTTAGATTAACTCTACCCATTCCCACATCAGCTACATGAATCTAATATAAATCTCCTTTTTTATAGCCAACTGGAAATTTGCTAAGTAGCTCTGCAGTGCAGAATTGAATAGAAGGCCCCAAATACTTAAGATATAGAAATATCTAAGTCTCTTGCTTTTGGGGTTTACTAAAAATTCTATACTCTGAATGCAACCTAACATCCAGAGAATGATGTGCTTCTCATTGTTGCCCAGTTTTCACAAAGTCTGGGAATAAAATAAAAAGCAATGTTCCCTCGGACTCCCCTTGTCTAATGCTTAACTGAGCTCTGCAAGAGCTAAAACTCCAAATTATCTGTTCCTAATGTAAACCTGTGGAGAAGGCGATGGCGCCCCACTCCAGTACTCTTGCCTGGAAAATCCCATGGATGGAGGAGCCTGGTAGGCTGCAGTCCATGGGACTGCTGAGGGTCAGGCACAACTGAGTGACTTCACTTTCACTTTTCACTTTCATGCAACTTTCATGCATTGGAGAAGGAAACAGCAACCCGTTGCAGTGTTCTTGCCTGGAGAATTCCAGGGACGGGGGAGCCTGGTGGGCTGCCGTCTATGGGGTCACACAGAGTCAGACATGACTGAAGTGACTTAGCAACATAAACCTGGGTCTTGGATGATCATCATGGACTATTCAGTGAAATTATAGCTGGGATCAGCATTTAAGACAAACAATGAAGATAAAAAGAGTTTTCCCCCAAAATGAAACTATATGAAGCTTCAATTTCTGGATCCCAAGTATGCCAAGACAAACCCACCGAACAATAGTGCATTCCTTTTTTTTTCTAATGGAGTTTTCTATTCAATATATCAGAATGGCTCTTCTTTGAGATCAAATTCTTACATAATTTTCCCAGCTGAGGCAGAACACGTCCCTAGGATCTTGAAAAGGAATCTAATGACCAGGTACTCTGATCAAGAATGGCATTAACCCTATTGCCTTGGGCCCCACTCTCAGGAGGGAAGAAGAGAAAGTGTGGAGACTGAAGGGCCGCTTATAAGATCCCTGCTCTGGGGAAGCCCAGGGCTGACTAAAGAAGGAGTCATGGGTCATGATGCACCAACGACACAGAGGAAGGAAGACGGGCAGAGCAACGAGAGCATCGCCAGCACCCCACCTGCACGTGTGGGAAGGTGCAGCGTTGACGTTCCTTTCTCCAGCACATCTTCCCAACCCAGGAATCGAAACGGGGTCTCCTGCACTGCAGGCAGATTCTTTAGCAACTGAGCTATCAGGGAAGCCCCTTCCTTCCCTAAGTTTACCTCAAAATAACATTAAGTATCAAAATAATAAAGAGGTTACTGGCAATAAAAACATATATTCTGATTGGAAACATGGTAACATTACTGCCGCCACAGATAGTAATGAAAGCAATTACACTAACAAAAACATTTTAAGGCAAATTTACTTCCTTCTCTTCTAAATTAGCATACAGTATTTTCATCTGTATTTTGATACTCAGACTGCTGAAAAAATGAAATATAACCATTCACTTGCTATTTATGCAAAGATCACATTGTAAACAAAGAACTTCTAAGAGATCTTTTTGATACCTCTGGTTTGTTATACACAACAAATTATGGGTCAGATCTTTGGAGCATCACTTACATTGACTTAATTATAAGATATCAAAATGGATGCAAATATGCAACTATATAATAGTGAAATGCTACATGTAGCAAAGAATATTTTTTCTAACCTAGGGTGCATTTTCCTTAAGACAAACACGAGCAACTTTAGACAGCCTATCAGAATACATCTTGAAGAGACTGAAACGTTCCCCCTTACATGAGACGGCAGCACTGGCCGGCGCTGACGTGTGGCCGAGTTCCTGTTGGCTGCCATATACCTCCATACGTGCACCTCTGTTCCCATTCCAGCTTCTCCTCCAAGGGCGGCTGGGACGTGAATGAATTGCATACACCCTTCATCATGACGTCTGATATCATGGAGCTGACTTCTACAATATCTGAGCAGGCTTCTGCCTCAGGAGTGAAGCATTTAAGATAAGCTCATTACAACCCTCTGGGCAAAGCCCAGACCATTCCACAGGGTGCAAGGGCCAAGGTTAAATCCTGCTGTGTGTCCACCAAAGTCCCTGTACCCAAAAGGATCTGAAGGAAGATGGACGTCAAGCCTAGTTTGAACACAGGACTTCTCAAAGGGCATTTGGGAAGGAGGGGGAGCCACGCTAATCTCTCTGTAGTTGGGCTGGTGGGCAAGGGTTACAGGCTGCCCTGGAGGCTGCTCCTAGCTTCAGGATGGGCACGTGGGTCTGTGTCTCACTGGACAGTAAAACAGAGAAGGATCTCATTAACACAAGTCCTGATGATCACGTGTGATGCACCAAAAGGAAGGAAGGATTCTTGGGGAGCAAGGAGCACGACTACCGGCCTTTTCCAGTTGTATGGGAGAAAAGTCAACACAACTTGATTAGTGAGTCTTATCAAACATGAAGTCATAAAAATAAAAATCCAGTTACTAGAGGTTTAAGATGTATACAGTAATTTTTTTAAGTAGCTAATTTGACACATTCAGTTCAGTTGCTCAGTCATGTCCGACTCTTTGCGACCCCATGGACTGCAGCACGCCAGGCCTCCCTGTCCATCACCAACTCCTGGAGTTTACTCAGACTTATGTCCATTGAATTAGTGATGCCATCAACTATCTCATCCTCTGTCATCCCCTTCTCCTCCCACCTTCAATCTTTCTCAGCATCAGGGTCTTTTCAAATGAGTCAGCTTGTCACATCAGGTGGCCAAAGTATTGGAGTTTCAGCTTCAACATCAGTCCTTCCAGTGAATATTCAGGACTGATTTCCTTTAGGATGGACTGGTTGGATCTCCTTGCAGTCCAAGGGACTCTCAAGAGTCTTCTCGAACACTGCAGTTCAAAAGCATCAATTCTTTGGCACTCAGCTTTCTTTATAGTCCAACTCTCACATCCATACGTGACCACTGGAAAAACCATAGCCTTGACTAGATGGACCACATTACATGCTATCTAATAACATTCTCTGGGATTTTGGAGGCAGACAATACCAGTCAGCCTGCCAAAGGGAGTATTGTTCGTGTCACAGATAAGCCCTAGTGGAAGCCTATGCTAAAGGCCTGTAGAACCAAATACCAAGATCACTGGTTATCATGCTTCAAATACTTTGGACACTCACTCTAATATTCTGTCTGTAATATTTTATTTTTAGTTCAAATTCTCTAACTTCTAACTGAAGTCAAATATGAAGTAAAGTGGAGTGAAGTCCCTCAGTCATGTCCGATTCTTTGCAACCCCATAGACTATAGTGTACCAGGCTCCTCTGTCCATGGGATTTTTCCAGGCAACAGTACTGGAGTGGATTGCCATTTAGTTCTTAATAAAATTTAACATATTTGGACTTTGAGAAAAAGATCTAATTTTCACATCTTTCATTTCACAACCCACAGTTAATACAACTTGCACCTATACTGATGTCTCTAGGCAAGATTTAAGAATTATTACACACAATTACTCTTCACAACAGAAGTCAAAATAAGACTCTAACTTGTTAATTTCCTAATTGTTCGTTTTCAAGTTTTCTAATCGTAAGTAAAATGTACCCATCATAATCAGATTTTAAGTCATTACTTTAACATTTCATTCTTTATCTACATGCTGCTTCTTTTTAAGTTGTAAAGCAGTAGGCTTATACATGGTTATGACAGGCACTTCTACTTTTGCTGAATTCATATTTAACAAAGTTCAATCTATGCATTTATCACATACAAAGTAAGGCAAGAGATAATGGAAACAGACTCCGCTACAATATTTGTGGGTGCCCCATGAAAAATAAAAATATGGAGCCCCAGCAGGGAATGGGGAAGACAGTCTCCCTTTCCCACAATCCAGCGATCCAACTGGCAGTAAACGAGAGACCTCCCCCCACCACCACCAAGAAATCGCAACCTCCTTGCCTGCAGGATGCGGGCAAGCAGCCACCACTGAATTGCTCACCATATGGGCCACGGTGCCACCTGCTTGTTCAGGGATGGCCTCCCAAGATGTCACAACCCAGGACACACACTCCACCTTGAGCTTCTCTGCTCCAGCACCCCTAATCTACAGGTGGAGAAGGGTAAGGTAATCAGACAGGCCTCCGCTGCTGACTCACCCAATCACCACACCAGGCGGAGGGCAGCTGCAGTAACCAGACAGGGATGGGGAGATGGAGCTGGAGGCCAGGAAGAAGCCCCAGGGGCTGGGAGCCGTCTGCTGAGTGTCTAAGCCAGGGAGGGAAGACCCTGGAGGGAGCACACATGGGCTAGGGTCCAACTCCCCTAGGTACATTCTCCCTTCCATACATCAGACTCCACTTCAAACCACAGACTCCAGGATTAAATTACTAAGAGCTTCATGAGCTCAAATGCAGAGCCCTAAAACCCAAGAACAAGGCCATTCTGAGAACAGAGTCCCTGTGCCGTGCTCATAGCATGCAAATCCGTCTCCGATGACGGTGAGCTATCTGTGTTAAAATTTCCTTTGGCTCATAATCACAAAAGAAGTTGAGTGTTGAGTTGCATTGTCTAATTAAATCAGGTTCTTTACCTTCATTTCATGAGCAAAAAGGATTAAAGCTGATTTTAAAAAGTGCTTGGCTAATCAAGTATTGGTCATGAGTACCATGTGAGCATCCAATCAGACCACCGCAGGACCAGTTTCGAGAAGCCTCCCAGAACTGTCTGTTTCTGCATGTAGCCCCTTCCTTCATCTATAAAAGTTCCCCCAACCCCCTGATTGTCAGTGTGAGGAGTCGGCCTTTGGACAGGAGCTCCCCTCCCTCTGGCTGCTGGCCTCTGAAATAAAACAAACATCCCTTTCCACCAACCTTGCTTCTTTGTCGGCTTCAAAACAAGCAGCAGCTGGACTCCCCCTTTCAGATTTTTGGTGCCCAATGTGAGGTTGCTGTGCTCTCGTGATATCGCCTCCTGGGTTTCCCCTCTTTCAGCAGCCCACGGCCGTGGTGCTGGGCTGGCCGGGATGCCTGTGAGGAGCCCGCTGCAGGTGGCTCACTGGCCTTGAGAGCCGGGGTTTGGGAGAATGTTCCTAGCAGCTGCCAAAACCACTTGCTTCGGGGACCCCCCTCTGCTTCTCTCCTGCTCGGCACTGGCTGCCAGCTATGCTTTTCCCTGGTGGAATAGAAACAGGCATCTGGACAAGCTGATGAAGCTCCAAGACCAAGTCAGTTCTCTGGCGCACACACGGCAAAGTTCTCTTTCGAGCAGGGAGTGCTGCTTGGGCATTTTGCCAATTGGTTGAGATGTGTGTCTGCCACTGAGGACCGTTTGTGAGCACTGAGTGTCACTGGGGCCTGCTGCTAGCTGGTTATGATGGGCGTCTACGCTGCAGACCCTTTGTGTTGGGAAGTGGTTGTTGGGGACTCCTTATTACTCATCCTCTTGGCGGATTCGTGACAGTTCTGTCTTCCAGTGTGTGAGTGTATATTTCATTTGTGTGATTGGTATCTTTGTTGCCTTTTGTAAAATGGGGAATTCAGGTTTAATTCATTAGAAAAATTCATAAAGAAAAAGATTTTTTAAGACAATGTATGGTGACAGTATTCTTTAGACTCCAGAGAAAATGGGTTAAAATTAAACTCCATTAAAGCCCCCCACCTGGCTCTTTTACATATGCAGCTGAAGAAAGCTAGATTGATAAAATACTGTTTTCAGAATTCTGACCCCAAGAGAAAACACACCTAAGAGAAAGCTTGAATTTAACTCTTATCATATCCTTGAAATATAAACACAGACCACTTTGCCTGAGACTTCAGCTTTGGGTTAATCAGTAGGACTTAACAAGATGTTTGAGTTCACTAAACATACATCTTGTACCACATTAGA
This sequence comes from Madoqua kirkii, assembly GCA_006408675.1. Taxonomy (NCBI): domain Eukaryota; kingdom Metazoa; phylum Chordata; class Mammalia; order Artiodactyla; family Bovidae; genus Madoqua; species Madoqua kirkii. Next base: position 16,787 of record SJYC01116406.1, read on the forward strand.
GAGAAAGTGTGCTATGAGAAAAATGTATATTTTTAGAGGTTATGGAGAGTGTTCTTAAGTTTGCCAATTAAAAATTGCTGGTGTAACAATACAACTACTTGTTTCTTGGTTTTGTTAAGGTCTTTTAAAGGTGGAAAGTTGTAATATATAATTAAAGCTACTAGAATAGTAAGGGAAACACTTCAGTGTATAAAGCAAGTAGGGTACATATTGTCGGCAAGAGAGGTTATAAAGACTGGAGATATTTTTTGCTGAAGAAAAGGAGAATAATTTTGTCCTAGAGCTGTTTATGTGTGGGGAAAGTAAGGGCCAAATTAATATAGATCCAGAAAGTGATAAAAGGTTTGTCGAAAAGGAACTTTCAGAAAAGGATTTTGTACGTTGTCAGCATTAAGATTAGATTGAATTTAATTAAATGAATTTTGTTATTAATAAAAAGCTGGTACAAGACTGGAATTTGGTTTCTCTCTCAAGAGAACAGTTTTCCTAGAAAATTAAAATGCTATTTTTTTTTAAGTTTTTCATTTATTTTTTTGGATGCTCCAGGTCTTAGTTGCCACATGTAGGATCTTTAGCTGTGACGTGTGGGATTTTTAGCCACAGCACATAACCTGTTAGTTGCAGTATGTGGGATCTGGTTCCCTGACCAGGAGTGGAACCTAGGGTCCCCTGCATTGGGAAGGCAGAGCCTTAGCCACTGGGCCATCAGGAAGGTCCCTACACTGCTTCTGATAACAGGTTGTAAGTTTCTTCTCCAGCTAAATTAGTGCATTCTAGAAGGCCCCGAGGCTCTCAGAAGAAATATTAAAGTAACTAGAATTACTTGGTACAGTGAATCACATGGAAAACTTTGTTAAATAATAATACTAAACATTCTTAGGTTATACTGTCTGGGTACATGAACTTAATAGAAATGTTCTAGAAGTTATTAAGTACAGGTTTTTGATAAATTTCAGATCATACTACTAAACTGAGCAAAAAAAAATTGTTAAATTCCAACGGAAACTTATTACTTTTTTATTCATATTTTTGATGCCATTATTTAGGATGGAAAAAAAATTGTCCAGTGAAGTTTTCACAGAGTGTAACTGCTCATAGCAAATATCCATTGACTTTAGTATTTTTGTGACAATTGGGTAGAAGTGATAAATGCGTAGCCTATAAAATAATTCCACATCAGCATACCTCTGTACTTCTTTGTTATGTCTGATTAGTTTTTCCTTCCATGTGGATAACTAGGCTAATATATAAACAAAAACCTCTATTCAAGGGACATGAATGGACTCAGAGCAGGCAACTGAGCCTCTGTGGCATGATTAGAAAAATGTATTATCAGTGTCTTCTGTTGAAAGATTTGCCAATAAAATGGGAAAATGATGGAAGACATTTTCACATATTGAGGTATGTGAAAGTCATTCTGGCTTATAAGGGGTTTAATCTGAACTTTAGGCTAACCGAGAAGCCTGTTTGTGGCCTCTTAAACATACACTGTAAACTGCTTTAGCCATTAAGGGAAAAATACAGTCAAGAATAATACACAGCTGCATTTTGACTATTATCTTCATTACAATATGACCACTAATTTTCAAATGTCCAGGTACTATGATAAAGGAATCAAAGAGAGAAGTAATGTTTTCATAATGCAAAATATTGATGCTAAGCATGGAACCTGAGATTGTTTTCAACTCTCTGTTCACTCCCCAAATTGGGCAGGACTGTGACCCGCTCCGGCAGGAAGTAGCCAGAATGATCATCTCCCCATTCCCTCAAAGAGCTGGGGGAAATTGGAACCGAAAAGGAACACAGACCAGGTTCCTCTGCCAAGTTTGATTAACCTCTCTATTAAAAACCTTATTCCAATACAGTATTGTAAAGTAAATTTAAAAAAAATAAAGCTAAAAAAAAAAAAACTTATTCCCTTTTTTGTTGTGGACCTGTCCCTCCTCAACAATGAGGAGTACCAAAGAAAAGCTGGATTGAAACTGTGAAGGGCCCTGTGGTCCTCCCCTCCCCACAATGTTCTTGCCCCACCTTTTGCTTGTAGAAAAACTTTAGCCAAATGGTAAGTTTAATCAGAGAAGTGAGAAAATGTAGGGACAATGCGAGGGGCGCTCCACAGAAAGAGAGGCAGTGGGACTTCCCTTACCAAAGCCAAGGGGTCCTGAGACGCCCAGCAGTTCCGTCAGAGCAGTGCGGCTTTATGTCCTCCCCACAATGTTCTTGCCCCACCTTTTGCTTGTAGAAAAACTTTAGCCAAATGGTAAGTTTAATCAGAGAAGTGAGAAAATGTAGGGACAATGCGAGGGGCGCTCCACAGAAAGAGAGGCAGTGGGACTTCCCTTACCAAAGCCAAGGGGTCCTGAGACGCCACAGCAGTTCCGTCAGAGCAGTGCGGCTTTATGGCCGTAAGCTCTGGGTTTATATAAGCAAGCCGGGGTTGGGGGGGTGGGGGCTGCGAGGGACACCAATCACGTTAAAGGTCAAATCGTCATGTGCCTTCATTATAACAGGAGTCTATGGTGATCACGCGCTGTCCACGTGCACGGAAATCAAGAGAGCCAATCAAAAGCTTTGACAAACAACAGACCACGCCCCTATCTCTTCAGCCAGGCGCCATCTTAGTTTCCAGCCGCAAAGCTAGCCCTGCTCTTTTTTTTAAGGTTTCTCATTTAGGGCCCCACAGGACAAAGGAAAAAAGTCAAAACCAAATAATGATAGTTTAGCCACCCAGCAAAGTCAAAGACTTTTATTTCCTCCTCAAAAGCTTTAAGTAATATTCTGAGCCATATCCTATGAGTTGTGTTGTAGATATTAAACCCCCCACCAAGTGGAAGGAGTTAACTGCATGATGACTAGACGGCCATGACGTGAGCTGCCACAGTTCTGAGAACTGGCCTCAAAGAAATGGGGACAAACTGACCCTGAAACTGAAGACTGTACTGAAAACAATCAAGATGATGCTGATCAGACCTCCACATGACTACCTGCAAGATGATTCTTAGAGCTGACTGTGCTGTTTCTACGTGGAACCCCCTCCATCCATCTATAAAAGCCCTTGTCCACTGATTGTCAGTGGGGGGAGTCAGCCTTTGGACAGGAGTCCACCCTCCACCTGCCCCCAGGAGCTAGTCTCCTAAATAAAGGGAACTTTCCTTTCCACCACCCTTTCCTCTTTCTTAGCTTCAGAGTGGCAGGCAGCCAGACCCCACTTTCAGTATCTACCACATGAAGCTTGTTTGGTGATTAAATGAAGCCATGACTATAAAGTTTAATACATTAAAAAGAAAATTCACAATTGTGTTTCTGTTCCATACCCTCCATCATGTCAAATAACACCAAGTTTTGTGGCTTCTGCCTCCTAAATATTTCTTGAGTCTATATCCCTCCTCTCTAATGCCTTGGCTATTGGCCTATTCCATAAGCACTTGCTTAGACCATTGAAATAGTGTCCTAGATAACAGGCATGTCTTTGGCTTATCTCTGATCCATACTGTAAACTGCTACCAGCAAAACATTCCAAAGCTGACAACATCACTTCTGTGCTCAGAATTCCTCAATAGCCCTTCATGGCCCAAAAGTTAAAGTACTAGTTGTTCGGTCATGTCTGACCTTTGCCACACCATAGACTGAACCCTGGCAGGCTCCTCTGTCCACAGTTTATCCCCAGGCAAGAATACTGGAGTGGGTTGTTATTCCCATCTCCAGCGGATCTTTGTGACCTAGGGATCAAACCCAGGTCTCTCAAATTGCAGACAGATTCTTTACCACCTGAGTCACCAGGAAAGCCCCATGGCCCAACAGAACAAAATTAAAGCTCTCAGCATGCCACACAACCCTTCCGGAACTAGCCCTTACCTCCCTCCACAGCCTCATCTTCCCTCCCCTTTCCTCACCAGCAACACATCAAACGCTCCTACTGGTTCTTTCCCCAGTAGTCCATGGTTCTCCTTGCCCCTATTTCTTGGTCATTTTATTTCCTCTGCTTGATTTGGCTTGGGCTGATTGTATCTACATTTCCCAAACGATATCCCTTATTTGCTCCCCACCCTTTCCAAGTCTCCACTAAGACTTCTTGAGCCTTGGATACACTTACTTTTATATGTTCTCATCACACTGTCCACATTAAAGTACATAAAATTACTATAATCTCTGCATTGCAGTGATTGCTTTCATGATTAGAAACTGGAAATTCTTGAGGAACATGGGTTTCCTTCACCATAATCTCCCCAGCATGTAAAATGGAATCTAAGTCCTGATGGGCACTCAGTGAATGAATGAAAGAAAGAAAGAAAGCCTAACACCTAAGAATTAATTGTTCATTAGTTCAGTTCAGTCACTCAGTCGTGTCTGACTCTTTGTGACCCCACGGACTGCAGCACACCAGTTTTCCCTGTCCATCACAAACTCTCAGAGCTTGTTCAAACTCATGTCCATCAAGTAGGTGATGCCATCCAACCATCTCATCCTCTGTCATCTCCTTCTCCTGCCTTCAATCTTTCCCAGCATCAGGTTTTTTCCAAGGAGTTAGTTCTTCACACCAGGTGGCCAAAGTATTGGAGTTTCAGCTTCAGCATCAGACCTTCCAATGAATATTCAGGACTGATTTCCTTTAGGATGAACTGGTTGAATCTCCTTGAAGTCCCAGGGACCCTTAAGAGTCTTCTCCAAAACCACAGATCAAAAGCATCAATTTTTTGACCCTCAGCTTTCTTTATGGTCCAGCTGTCACATCCATACATGACTACTGGAAAAAGCATAGCTTTGACTAGATGGACCTTTGTCAGAAAGTAATGTCTCTGCTTTTTAACTTGCTGTCTAAGTTGGTCATAGCTCTTCTTCCAAGGAGTGAGTATCTTTTAATCTCATGGCTGCAGTTACCATCTCCAGAGATTTTGGAGCCAATAAAGTCCCCCACTGTTTCGGATGTTTCCCCATCTATTTACCATGAAGTGATGGGACCAGATACCATGGTTTTAGCTTTTTGAATGTTGAGTTTTAAGCCAGCTTTTTCACTCTCCACTTTCACTTTAATCAAAAGGCTCCTCAATTCCTCTTCGCTTTCTGCCCTAAGTGTGGTGTCATCTGCATATCTGAGGTTATCAATATTTCTCCCTGCAATCTAGATTCCAGCTTGTGTTTCATCCAGCCCGGCATTTTACATGACATACTGTGCATATAAGTTAAATAAGCAGGGTGATAATATATAGATTTGATGTACTCCTTTCTCAATTTGGAACCAGTCCATTTTTTAATGTCTGGTTTTCACTGTTGCTTCCTGACCTGCATACAGATTTCTCAGGAGGCAGATCACATGGTCTGGTATTTCCATCTCTTGAAGAATTTTCCAGTTTGTTGTGATCCACATAGTTAAAGGTTTTGGCATAGTCAATAAAGCAGAAGTAGATGTTTTTCTGGAATTCCCTTGCTTTTTCTATGATCCAGCGGATGTTGGTAATTTGGTCTCTGGTTCCTTTGCCTTTTTAAAACATCCAGCTTGAACATCTAAATGTTCTCAATTCATGCACTGTTGAAGCCTCGCTTGGAGAATTTTGAGCATCACTTTGCTAGCGTGTGAGATGTGTGCAGTTGTGCAATAGTTTGAGCATTCTTTGGCATTGCCTTTCTTTGGGATTGGAATGAAAACTGACCTTTTCCATTCTTTTGGCCACTGCTGAGTTTTCCAAATTTGCCGGCATATTGAGTGCAGCACTTTCACAGCATCATCTTTCAGGATTTGAAAGAGCGCAACTGGAATTCCATCACCTCCACTAACTTTGTTCCTAGTGATGCTTTGTAAGGCCCACTTGACTTCAGACTCCAGGATGTCTGGCTTTAGGTGAGTGATCACACCATCGTGGTTAACTGGATCATGAAGATCTTTTTTGTACATTTCTTCCATGTATTCTAGCCACCTCTTCTTAATATCTTCTGCTTCTGTTAGGTCCATACCATTTCTGCCCTTTGTTGTGCCCATCTTTGCATGAAATGTTCCCTTGGTAACTCTAATTTTCTTGAAGCAGTCTCTAGTCTTTCCCATTCTGTTGTTTTCCTCTGTTTCTTTCATTGATTACTTAGGAAGGCTTTCTTTTCTCTCCTTGCTGTTCTTTGGAACTCTGCATTCAAATGGGTATATCTTTCCTTTTCTCCTTTGCCTTTCACTTCTCTTCTTTTCTCAGCTATTTCTCAGACAACCAGTTTGCCTTTTTGCATTTCTTTTTCTTGGGAATGGTCTTGATCACCACCTCCTGTACAATGTCACAAATTTCTGTCCATAGTTCTTCAGGCACTCTATCAGATCTAATCCCTAGAATCTATTTGTCACTTCCACTATATAATTGTAAGGGATTTGATTTAGGTCATCCCTGAGTGTTCTAGTGGTTTTCCATACTTTCTTCAGTTTAAGTCTGAATTTGGCAATAAGGACTTCATGATCTGAGCCATAGTCAACTCCCAGTCTTGTTTTTGCTGACTGTATAGAGCTTCTCCATCTTCAGCTGCAAAGAATATAATCATCTGATTTTGGTATTGACCATCTGGTGGCATCCATTTGTAGAGTCTTTTCTTGTGTTGTCAAAAGAAGGTGTTTCTATGACCAGTGTGTTCTCTTGTCAAAACTCTTATTAGCCTTTGCCCTGCTTCATTTTGTACTTCATTTTGAAAGAATTAGAGCAATCCAATGTCCAGCTGCATAAGAAACAAAGAGTCAAAAGTAGGGTGAAAAATGTAAAAATCTCCTTGTCCTTACAGCTAGCTGAAAGCATTAACTTTGCTAGTCATTACGACTGCCTCTGAAACAATGCTCCAGACAGCTTTTGCAACTAGGGACAGATACAAAAAATTAGGCAATGGGAATATTTTGTGCATGAAGGGAAATGTTCTTTCTTTTTAAAAAGTAAACAGACAAGACTCTCTAACAGTGTACTGGCAGGTAAAAATAGTAATGCTGGTGTAAGGCAGAGCCATAAAATCTATTTTTTCTGTCCCAAATTCTTCAGGGTTACTAAGTTATTCTCCCAATTTAAAAGCCTGCTAGGAAAGAAAGGTTCCAATGACAATGTACTTGTACACCATATGAACAAATAGGAAAAAGGAAAAATGATGCATATTAGATAATCAAACTGTGTGAGCTCTACCTGACAAGGATATGAAAATAAATGAAAAGATAGTAAGGCAGAAGGAGAAAGAAGATATGGAAGACTGAATATAACACCTAGTTTAAAATTAATAATAAGTCTAGTGAACCTCTCTATCGTTGGTTGTCTTATATTTCAAAGGCTCTACAACATTACCAGTGATTGGCTCTGAGCCTGATCTGCTGAGTCATGCCTGATTATTAAGAACACTCTTGCCTTTAGGTATCCCTTGCACCAATTTCCTGAAGAAGATGGGAAACAAAGAAAACAGGAAATTAAATTTGTTCTCTAATTCTTTGGGAACTTTAATTTTTAAAGTCTAAAAATTCAAAGCAAATTAAATGTGTAATTGCATGCAACTCATGAATGATTTTGGTTGTTGTTTTTTTTTGTCAAATTGTCTAAAGATAAAACTTTATTTGTGATATGGACTCAGACAATGAGTCTTGAATAATTTAAAATGAAAACTACGTCTATATAGACTGCACACTACAATCTTAATTTTTAGTCATTTATAAAGTTAAATTGCCAGTTTTTACTTCTCATGTCATCTTAGTGTTTTACATTAAAATCATACTCAAAAATATCTTCTAGAGTCCCCTAATAGCGATCACTCATTCTTTTAAGCACTCGGGTGATACGAAATTCATCACCCATCCAGTAGCCAGCTCTGCTGTGTACATCTCTATTTCCGACACACACTTCCTAGTGGTGGACTGACTTTGTCCCCACCTCCAGAATGTCCACTCCACAGTCTTGGTTCCATTTGCTGAAGTTCCACATAATAAATTCAATTGTTTTGTATTTTTAATATCATTAAATGTTCCCAGTTAACGGAAGTTATTTTTAACCCTCTTATGATTGTACTTCGAAACCTGACTCAACTTCCCACTCACAATGGAAACAGCTCTACTTCTCTCCATCATCAACACCACTGGTCCAGTCAAAGCCACCATCATCTCTCAGTGGGCAGTTGGACCTGCCCTTCCCTTCCATGCTCGTTCCCTTCAGTCTTTCCCAGACATCAGCCAGCATGATTTTGCTAAAGAAGAAATGTTCACTATGTCTCAACTTGTTAATAGCCCTCAGTACTCTCTTCAGTACTGGACATAAATTCAAAACTGTAATCTTCCATTGCTTCCTTTACTATCCTTCATCAAATTTACCATAATTTTTAATATACTTAATTCCATAAATAATAATATTATTACTAACAGTTCCTAATTTATTGAGGGCTTACTACACACTGGGTACTATGCCAAGAGCATCAGAAGCGTTATCTTAGTTAGACTTCACAGCAAACCCATTACTATCGCTCCCATACATCACAGACGAGGAAAGCAGGACTTGGGAAAGTTAAGGTAAGGGGAAGAGTAGAGATTAGAATCAACTCAATTCTGGAGCCAATTGATGTTCTAACCTTTTAATGATGATGCTGATAACTGACACTTTCACTAACCTCCTAGCCCCAGAGTTGTAGAGACCAATAGCCAAGGGAACAGTCAGAAGCAAATTGTGGTCCTGCTTGCCCAACCCCACAAAATCAGAATAATTAATGTCTCGTATTTTGTTCTTTGTGGCACTCAAGTACCCCCCCAAAAGAGAAAGAAATTAAATGAGTAAACTTAGCACCCTGTCTTGACATCTGTTGAGCCTTCTTGAATTTTTAATGCTGTTCCCAGAAAAGAAATAGCAGAGAATAGGAGCATATCATGGGCATCCCTGGTGACTCAGACAGTAAAGAATCTGCCTGCAATATAGGACTCTGGGTTCAATCCCTAGGCTGAGAAGATCTCCTAGAGGAGGGCATGGCAACCCATTCCAGTATTCTTGCCTGGAGAATCCCGTGGACAAAGGAACCTGGCGGGCTACAGTCCATGGGGTCGCAAAGACTTGCACATGACTGAGCAACTAAGCACAGGAACAAATCGTGGAGATGAGCAGTTTAATTACATTTATCTGGATTCAGTAGCAACAGGGAGGATCCAGCAAACAGCACCTAGAATGACAATGAAGATTTAGAATGACTTCTGCACAAAGACAACGTGCAAATGTGCAAGCCTTCCACACTTTACAATAACAGGACAGCAAGAGGTGAGGGCTGCACTCTAGTTAGTTGCAGGATCCTGTGGTGGCTCTATTTTTAGGTTTTCAAGGAACCTCTATACTGTTCTCCATAGTAACTGCACCAATTTACATTCCCGCCAACAGTGTAGGAGAGTTTCCTTTCCACCACACCACCTCCAACATCGATTATTTGTAGACTTTTTGATGATGGCCAGTCTGACCAGCGTGCCATGACACTTCATTATAGTTTTAATTTGTTTTTCTCTAATAATTAGTGATGTTTAGCATTTTTCATGTTGTGCCATCTGTATCTCTTCTTTGGGGGAAATGTCTACTTAGATCTTCTGCCCATGTTTTGATGGGGCTGATTTTCATATTGAGCAGTATATGCTGTTTCTGTATTTAGGAAATTAATCCCTTGTCAGTCGCATCATCTGAAAATATTTTCTCCCATTCTATAGGTTGTCTTCTCTTTATTTATGCTTTCCCCTGCTTTGCCAAAGTTTTTAAGTTTAATTAGATTCTATTCATTTATTTTTGTTTTCATTTCCTCTTACACTAGGAGATGCATCCAAAAAACTATTAAAGAACATTTTCTAATACCACATACAAAAATAAACTCAGAATGGATTAAAGAGCTAAATGTAAGACTGGATACTAAAAACTCCTAGAGGAAAACATAGGCAGAACACTCTTTGGTATACTCTAGTTAATAAAATTGTTCCCGTTAGGGGTAAAGACTAACGGCTTTGACGCTGCTATGTTTGTATACCAGAATTGAACAATTAAGTAAGTGGATGGCAGAAGGCAAAAGCCAAGTTTCTCTCCATTAAAATGGAAAATTACAGATGCTCAAGAAAACTGTTATATTACCCTATAAGGGGGTAATAAAAATTAGAGTGGGAGACAACAGTGTAAATGCATGTTTAGCTTAATATTGATGCAGATGGTTACATACAGGAATATTTATGGATGGACGTACATGTACAGGTTGTATATGCACATATATCTCTTTGTTCTGTCAGATGAAAAGGCCTAGAAATGATGATATCCTGGTAGCAATGAGCACACTTAGCAATAGTGGTTGGTTTTTGTTTTTATTTTTTTATTAGAGGATAGTTGCTTTACAGTATTGTGTGGTTCCCGCCATCCATCAACATGAATCAGCCACAGGTACGCACATGCCCTCCCTCTTAGACCTCCCCCACCCCCCTCCCCACCCCACCCCTCGAGGTGCCACAGAGCGCTGGGCTGAGCGCCCTGTGTCACACGGCAAATCCCCACCGGCCGTCTATCCCACACACGGTGATGGATGCGCTTCCAGGCACCTCTCTTGACTCATCCCGCCCTCTCCTTCCCCCACTGTGTCCACAAGTCTGCTCTCTATGTCCGTGTCTCCATCACTGCCCTGCACATAGGAGAACGGTATGGAGATTCCTTCAAAAACTAGGAATAGGACTACTATACAACCCAGCAATCCCACTACTAGGCATGTGCCCTGAGAAAACCATAATTGAAAGAG